>JAHLSL010000017.1:24571140-24585275 GCA_025920805.1 Petroica traversi
AGGGGACGATTGGGGATACAAACAGGCCATATGGCTAACCCAGGACACACTGCAAAGACAGAGAGCCAGGGGTGGGCTGGTACCAGCACAGCCCACTTGGTCTGAGGGCAGCTCACAGAGGTCTAAGCCACAACAGGCCTCCTTGTGTGAGTCTGAGCAGCCCTGCCCTAAAAATGGGAAGCGCCTGTGTAGCACATTATTCAACAGGCACACAGCAGGCAAGATATCTTTCCTACTAGCAGTGCTCTTCTTGATGCTAAACAACATCAGAGCTACTCAGATGGAATCCAATTTTAATCCTTTTGCAGAGTGAGTTCACGTACATTCAAAAGGGAGCTCGCTATCATTGTTACAGACCTCATCTCCTGAGATAAGGTGAGGCAAGTTAATCAAAAGGGGTATGGTTACTAAAGCACAGGAGAAACTGGTGTATTGGGACTGAGTTGGTTTTCTACAGTTTTGATTAATCTATTTTTCTTAAGCCTATCTAATCTGTCAAGCTTTCTGAAATTGTACCAATGCAATGCCTAGCTGAGCTGTCAACCTTCTACTATTCCTCTTTCTCTTCATGCAGCACTCAAGCCTTTACACTAAAAACACTGGTTCCCCATGGAGAGAATAGATAGTTTAAGTTTAGTGCTCACTATGGCTAAGAGTAATTTATGTTAAAGACATTTTTGTTCCTTGGAATTAATCTTCCTCTGGGTTTGTTTTTGGTTTTTTGTGGCATAAATCAGAACAAATTATTTCCCTTACAATTCAGAATACTCTTCTTTCTCATATACTAAGAGCAGAGAAAGATAATCAAAAGCAATCAAATTACCATATCCTAATGAACTATCATTTGTCAGCTGAGCCAGGATTACTATTTCCTTGAATGTAGCAGGAAAACATCAGAAAGGCTTGAGGATGGAGATTAAAGCCAGTATGTTTAATTCTGCATTTGCAGGAGGCACTCTCAAGCACTTGCCTTCAGGTCTCCATCAATTGCAATCTCTTGTCCTTACTCTGCATTTTCATTTCAGCCTTTTCCAACTTTCCCAACGCTTGCTACTTCAGCCAGTTCCTGCTGAATTTCCCACTGGCCTCTGAGTGCTGGACAGAGATGTGTTCCTGAGCAATAGATGTTTCTGGACCACCAGCACTGGAAAGTGAAGAGGCCTGCCTGCTGTTCTAGGAAGCCAGAGGGCAGTTCTATCCTTCCAGAGACGTTTTGACATTTCTTATGCCCCCTTTTCCTCACATCTGGATTGATAATAACTTTGCAAAACATTCTGAGGTCCTTGGTAAGGAATTAAGAAGAGATGCCTAAATGTGACATCTTGCATGACTGCAGCACATATATATTTTAAACCTTGGATACTAAAAGAAAAAAATAAAACATCCTTTCCTATCCAATAAAGGTCTAAGGACTCAAACAGCAATTTTAACAATTTTGGGTGCAATATTAGTTCAGATACATGAGTTGAATCCACATTGCATGTTAACAATCTCCAGCAAGGAAACAATTTCAGGAGCTATTCATTTTAGCAATAGTTTCAGTCTATGTGAATGCTGGAAGCAATAAAGGCTCCTACACACCCAGTAGAATAGATAAGGAAACGACATAGTATGAAAATCAGAGAATAGAAGACAGATGTGAGAGTTACAAAGAACAGAAAGTAGCAGTTTTATTTTTCCTGTTCCAGCTTTCTGTGCATGAAGGTACACACACAGAGCCTGCTTTGGTTTTCAACACAGTATCAAAGATAGGGGCTTGTGTTCCCCCCAGAAGTATACAAGGTGAAAAGAGGATGTTTCCAACACAGGTGGTCAGAGGACTAAAGGATTACGCATCTAAAACAGGGAAGGGCTGGTTAATCCCCTTCACCTGAAAGGCAGCTGGACTTGCCTCATAATCTGCTACTGTTTTGAAACCAATAGAAAAGTCTGTGGGTGTTTTTGTATCATATTAATTGGAGCTGGATCAAACCCAGGAGGAAGGACAGTATTCTCTACTGACACAAAGGGCAACAGTGCCCTGGAGCCCTTTCATCTTATTACCATCAGACCAGCCCACCAATTATATCAGGACTGAACAGAGACTGAGGTTTTGTCCTGGCTCCTGTTATCCAGCATTTGAGTAAACTTAAATACTTCAGTATCATTTTCAAAAAAGCCTAGGCTGTCACAGGCAGGAATGATCATTTCTCTCTCTCTCTTCAGGAGGACGTATGTATATTTCTGGGGAGTCATAAAAGAAATGCATCCCAGAACAGCAAAATGAGTGAAATGCTTTACCTTGTTCAGCTCACTGTTGAACTGTCCCATTTGGCCACATGTGGACGCAGGTACTGTACTACTGCTCTTTAAGGAATTTACATTTACAATCCTTCTTCAAAAAGAACAGTAAGAAAACTTCAATATCCAAAAGCTCTAAGGCATTCAGGAAGCCTACAGTGCACCTGGCACTGCTCTCTCAATGCAGCAGTGTTAGTGCTTTTTGTCCACCCCCTACCCTGTCCCATCAGACGTGTTGTGTGTACTCACCTGAGCTGTACTGTCAACACCAGTAACTTCTGGAAGCACCTTAGATACTTTTCTTGTTCAAGCAACCCTGCAGCAGCAATATCTTCCTCAACAGTATTTCAGCCTTGCTGCCACCTACTTAGACTAAACAGATCAGCATTCAGTTTCCTCTGAGTCTGTAGAAATAGGGTTTATTCTAAGAGAACGGTAGGGGCTTCTGATAAACTGGATTTAAAACACTGATCATCTTCCAGAAAATTCTGTCTACATTCAGCCAAGTTCTAAGGTAGGATGTGCATGTGTCATACCTAAGAGCCTTATAATTCACTTACAATATCTTTAATGCTATCATTAAAAAAAAAAATCAGAGCAACAGAGATTTTAACACTGCCTGAAAACTGGCAAAAAAGCCTTATCCACAGCCCCTGACAAGGCTTTCTTTCATGAACTGCAAAACTTTTCATATTTCTTTAAGGTAAAAAGAGCTTTCCACTGTGCCACTTTCATGTCCTGTTTTCCTCCGTCTGTGTTCTGCCCACTCCATCTAAGGGTTCTCCCTGATTCCCTTCTTCAGATCTGGATCACCTTGGAATAGCCTTTCTATTCAAGCACTTGGGAGAGGAAAAACATGCTCTTCTCATCTCTTCCCATTCCCCATCAGCAGTGCCTCCCTCTCTGCCCAGAAAACTGACAGTGTGGAACAACCCTATGTGTTGGGGAAGAGCTGCTCTGGGTGGCACCTGGTGATAGGTGAGAGAGAAAAGAGGAGAACCAGGAGCCCTCAGGCTGCTTCACACACCTGCCTCCAGTACAAGGCAGGTCTCCAAGGACACATCCTGACACCACGCAAAAAGCAGAGCAGCAGGAGCTGGGTGCAGCAAGGAGGGAAGGTCCTGACACACTGTCTAAAAGGATGAAATAAATCATCACTGGTAGCAAGGTGGTGTTGCCCTTGTGCTGATATTTGACATGCAGTCCTAGCAAACAGACTCTCCAAAGCAAACAACACCCATACTGCAAGCTGACTTCTGTACAAGTTCCTGTCCTTGGCTGGCAGTTACAGGAATGCTGTCAGTATATTCATGCCAAAAAGTCCAACCGCAAAAGCAAAAAATTGAAGAAAAAGGACATTGCCAATGAAAATCTGACCTTTCTGAGATTGACGAGTACTGTAGATGTTGGATGGCTCTGCTAAATATACCTGAAGACAACCACTAAATATTGCACAATAAAACTGCCCCATACTGAAAGTTTTGCCCAAGCCTTAGAGGTCACCCATCCTATAGAGAAGCATTTCCATTCAGCAGAATTACAGGACCACCACGGATGAAACAAATTTGTTAGCAGAAAGTTAGGTGACCTACAGGACAACATCACCTCCTAAGAAACTTATAGATATAAAACTCAGAATTAGTAGGGTTAAAAGGCCTCACAGGCTTTTGTGTCCTTGATTGCTTCCTTGGAGTCAAGTCATGCATGGAGATGAAGCACTGAGCATATTAATTTCCATGAAACTCATTGTCCTGGCTATATTTCTTTCTTACTGATTTGAGTAATTTCTTGGAACTGTTATTCTTTTAGTGATTACAATCTTGCAGGAACCCTGGCCATAGGGTGAAACAGACCTCATGGATGACTGAATCTAGCCTCGTTTTCTTGAAACAGTGCCATAAAATCCCACTCACAAGATTTGCCAACCCAGGTTTTAAACTAGCAAGGCATCCTGTTCCCTGTGCATTGCAGATATGGTTTTCCAACATAGCGCCCTGATGCTTAACAGGTTCTGTCGTGGTTTTAACAAATTTTATAGAATACTTACTGTCTTTACTGCTCTACCTGCAAAGCACTTCAAAAGATTCTCTATTAAGACTTACCACAGTAAATCTGCTGACTCCATAATACAAATTCAAAGTAATTCCAGGTCAAACCTTTAATCAGAGAGACCTCTGTAAGCTGCTTCTCACCCTTATTAAAGAGATTTACAAAACCATGAAGAAGGTTGGAGAGTTACTGATGTTCCATTTAAAAAGGGTCCATTAAGATTTCGGTATTTTTATCTTTTAGAAAAAAAGCATTTGCAGATTATAACTCTAAGGAGACAATTATAAGAGCATTCTGAGAGTCTATTCACTTGAACGATATGGGGGAGAAATGGTACAGCAAAGTATGGGAAAGAAAATACATTGCCTAAGCCTTTTTCTTGAATAGGATCCTAACTAGCCATGTCACAGCTGCAGTGAAGTGTCTCGTGTTCCTGTGATTTATTACTATAAGGGCCACATCATCTGCCAAAGTGTGCTTGTAAGAAATTAAATGGTTTCCAAAGGAAACTTAAGAATAAGACAGATTTTCGATTTACATTTTTACCCTGATTAGTGTCTGTGAAGCTCCTTTGAAAACTTTTGTATCAAGCACAAATACAAATTATTGCCAAATGCAGTCTGAATTTGGGAAGGTTTCAGGAAGGAAGCCCAGTTACTAGAAAAAGGGTTGAAGAGACTGTTTACAGGACTTAGGAAGCAGAACAGTACTGAAAAAGAAACAAAGTGGCAAAGTTCCAACATGCTGTGCATTGGACCCAATTGATTTCTGTCTAACATGATGAGTTGTTCACAGGCCTGAGTTCTTCTGTTACCCTTTTAGCTTGGCCTTGAACAGTAAGCCTCAAATAAAGTGTAAGTAACAAATTAAGGGCTTGATCCTACACTCCCAGTTCCCTTTCACTTGAGGAGGTGGAATGATATTAAGACCTACATTAATGTTGAGCATGATGTCATTCCTGATAAACATCCATCCAGAAAAATCACCAGAAAACTCCCACAATTAGCCTACCTACTGCAGGCTGACAATTTCGGACCACAGCAGAAAATGAAGCAGCAATACTTCCATTGATTCCAATAGCATCAAAAAACCTCAGAGTCAGCCTTCCAAGACTCTTGCTTGCATGACTGTTTCTGCCAACTTGTATCAATTTCTCATTTTCAGAGGGAAATAAATTTAATCTCACAATATTTGTCCATTGCTGATGTAAGTCAGCAAAACTTAGTACAACTGTAAAGAAGTCCCAACACTTCCACCAGAAAGACCTTGGGAATGTACACTATGAATCTATTACACCTTTTTTGTTATTAAAGTATGGAAAGAGCCAAAACAAAATGCAAATACAAATGGAAAAGTATGTAAGAATCTAAACAGATTTACAAGATGTAACACTGGGTATTCGCTATAGAATGCCCAGAAGTTTACTATTTACTAACAGGCCAAATAAACATCTTGGTCAGTCTCAACTTGGCTTATGTTATATAAAATACCAAAACACCAGTAGTGAGGAAGGACTGACATCTTGCTGGCCTAAAGAGGTGACTTCATTTTCAGATGTGCCAGAAAGTTGCTGATGGTAAATTACTGCTGTGTCAAATAAATGCTTTCAATAAATAACTTTAATTCTCTAGCATCAGAATCAAAAAGCACTGATAGTTGCCATGAGACACTGGGAACAAAGCAGCTTTGATAGTTAACACCAAGGAGGAGATTCTCCCCTGAGTTACAAGTCTTCAGAGGGGATGTAAAAAAATCCCAGGGAATAACCAGATGCATGAACAGATGAAAATATGTGGTTAAGAATAATAACAGAAGGGCTTTCTGAACTAGGTCTTCCCACCTTAATCGCTGTTTCTCCTAGAAAAGTTTTGCAGAGTTTCTGCAAGAGATTATTTCTGATTTTGAATTCGCAACAGCAGTTGTCCCCAACAGTACCTCCCTATATACCATGAATACACATTCAAGAACCATGAGTTACACCAACCTGTAAAAGGATGACACAAAACTGTTCAGTATTCTACTTGCTTCCTTTTCTTCCTTCCAAGATAAAACAAGCATTTTGCCTAAACTACTGCAAATTTCCTTGGGGTGACATTTCCTTTGATGAAGCCCATCAAATTTGTTTTAGAATTACAAAATTCTGGGATCAGGCCAAAAGAATCCCTCCAGTATATGGCATATTTCTCTTCCTATGCATTACATCTACATTCTCATTCCAATACCATGTACTAAAGCCTTTTCCTCATGCAGAAAAGCCAGGTAACACATGACAACCCATGGAGAACATTTCTGACAGCTCCTTTGACAGATGCTCAAGACATGCTGTTGGCACTGTATTTTTTACCTGGTTGAGATTAATAATTAGAACTGATTCAGCTCTGAGAATCTTCTAACTTTGTACTGATCAGGAAAAAAACATGTACAACTATGAGATTACTAGAATCATTAAAATTCTGTTTCAGAGAACTGCTGTTAAGTGATAATTTTGCTCTTCAAATTAGAAGAGAGGATTAATAATTGAATCCAAAGACTTAGTTATATATATTTGGTAGGTTTGTTTCATAATAGAAAGAATGACTTGAGAAGAAATCCATTAAAATTTTTAGTATTCCCATGCTAGTCTGATTCTAAGCTGTTCCATTATGTACCACGGTCATAATGGCATTAACCTACTGAAGCAGCAAAAACAGCACATAATTATCACTTTTAATTCAATCTCTTAGTGTGTGAATAGATACTGTACATCACTGGCAATTCACATTCCTGAAGAGATTTTTCTATTCTGTCATAACAGCTTCACCTCCTCCTGTACTGATATAACTGATCCAAGAATTTATAATTTTTTCCTCAAGAAAAATTCCTCAGATTAAAAAGACAGCAAATTTAAACCCAGAGGTGTAGCAATCAGCTACTGCTTTATTTACATTAAGATAGAGGTTTAGATATGAGCAGGAACTGGGGCATAATTGCCCTTGTACCAGCATGTCAGCTGGTACTCTCCAAATTATGAGTGTGTTAGATATTGCACATATTAAAAACAAAACTCTCACACAGAGAATATAAAGTATATGGGAACTCTGTATAAATTAGGGAAGAAGAGAGACAACTATGCAGCACATAGCATCCCTCCCTTGCCTCTCAGAAAAACCCTCTATTTACTGCCTTAGGACCTCCGTTTCTTGGGAATTAGGAAGTGTGACATATTTGTAGCCACAGCCCCATGCAGCAGTGGCAAAGGCCTGCTCCCTGCTCTCACAGGACTGCTGGGAGGTGCTGCTGGTGTGAACAAACCAAAATTCACTTCCCACCACTGTCACCCTCCGTGCCAGCCCTGAAGGGAGCCAGGAGTAGTACTGAGTATTATAAGCTCAGGGATCTCCAGGGGCCTTTCTCTTGGTGCCCCCTCCCATACAATTGTCCCTTTGTCACACTGTAGATATTACCATCGAGCTAAGTGGCACCTTTGCATTTTTTGCATATATTTGTTAAAGAACTTCCATAAAGGCCAGTAAAAGGCAGAGCACAGGAGTGCTGTGGTTTAGTTGTCAACAGCACAGCTTCTGCAAAAAGCTGCAGCATTGGAGCCATGTATGTGACAAGTCTAAATACAGCCCACTATTTCCAAACCAAGCTGAAAGAAATCAGGCAGCAGGCTTGGACTGGCCAGGCTGAGCCCTTGTGAGGCAACACAGCACTGTCAACATCTGTTTTAAAGATAAATAGGCTGAAATCTGACACATCGCTGATCTCAGACACAGCAAACTCAGACCTTGTCCACTCCTCTCTTGCCCACAGCCTATGCCACTCTGCTCCCATGTGCCTGCTATTGGCAATGCCTACATCCCTGCTTTCCCAGAACCTAAACAGATTATACATCTGATCACAACGCCAGAGTGACAGCATCCCCGCCTACACGGAACAAGCTCTCTCTTTCACAGGTCCTCAGCTGGCAGGGAAAGATTAAACAGTTCTTCCCACACCTCAGGACCAGGCATTTAATGTCCAGGGTTCATCTCCTCTCCATCACAGATCTAAAGCTGCAGTACAGGGCTCTGATTCTGCTCTAATATCATTAGGAATTCCAGTTTGTTGCAAACACATATCTAGCGGACATTTCTGCCTCTGCACACATAGCTCAGGAGTCTCCTATTCCAACATTGCTATAAGAAAGCAAATGTCTGCTTGGAGACTCTGATACTTCAAAGCCTCGATTTCCTTAGCAAAATGAAGAGATGTCAACATTTGGTAGAAGGAAATACCTTGTGGAAGCTACTGACATTCAGGCCTGTCATACACTCTATTTCCATCCTTTCTCTTCCTTCTCTTCCCTTAGTGGGTTAATGTCAACATAAATCCACAGGTCTCGTAGCTGTCTCATAGCTATAGCCACTTACTCACCATAAGCCATTTTACAAAAAATACCATGCCAGAAGCTTTTGTGTCTCTCCAGGTTGCAGTTTGCCAAACCAAGGCAAAGTCTAAAACAGATTTTCTCAGCCACTGGAACAGAATCAAATAAATCATAAATCACATCAAAGCAGCTCCGGAAGAGCAAGGGTCCCCTTCTGACTTCTCTGTCTGCATCACTGCTGCTCACAATGGTGCTTCTTACCTACACAATCTGAGCCTGCCCCAAAATCATAATTTGGGGTCATAATTTTCTGCAGAGGGCCTTTTTCAAATAACCCCAGACTGACAAAACCCAGCTCCTAAAAGATGCAGCAAAATCACTTCATCACTGTTTCATGCATCTTATTTTAAAGGCCTATTAAGAACCCATTCTTTCTAGTAAAATGCTATTTTCATCTCAACTTTTTTTTCCTTTGGGATCTTGAAAATAAGATTTCCTTACCCTGCATTTATTTTGTTTTTTTCTGTTTCTATTTGATCAAAGATGATTCTTTTTTTCCTGTGCTTCTAAGAGAGTTAACATTAAAATGTCAAGTTCTTTTCTGTTGTATTTGTGCATTGCAGCCATTTACAATGATGTCAGCTCAGCTCTTGGCATTGTCTCTGATAGTTCAATTCCAGCTGAATTGCTGGAGCCAGCAGGACATTGGCATTCACTTGATTGATTTAGCATACTCAGAGAATAAGATGGGTTTTGTATTCAGCGACACACATGAAAAACTAAAGAAATTATAAAGCAGGCCAAAGTTCTTTTAGAGTCACATATCTTTTCCTCCTCACATATCTTCCTCAGCTTGAGGGCACCATCTAAATGATGGCCATTTCAATGCCAAGCCCTTCCTTGGCAATGCCCATGAAAGAAAGAGGAGAGAAAAGCAATTTAAAACTATTGTTTAACATAGTTCATCAATGTGACACATTTCAAGGCTAAAAGATCATATTATGCATTACTCCCTATAAATACAAGAGAATTTCAACTGTAATTTCCTCATTTTGTCCAACAATTGGAGAGAACACTTTTTCAAAGGTAAATACTTCAATCTGAGTTCTGAAATAAGTATTAAAATATAACACTTGATAGCTTTAAAACTTTCTTCCCTTGCCCAGTGCCTACCCCTATGACAAGGTTTTGGTGTTGTATGTGACTCAAGATGCACATGACCTACAAAGAGTTCATGTCTTTTCAGATTTCAGATTATTGAATGTAAAACTAAACTGAAGAAGAGAATTCAGAGTGAAATTTTCAGAAGAGGTGGCTAAAGTTTGGCTCAGGAATCCATCTGCCTCCAAAAGAAATGCTGAGCCAAGCAGTTGCCTATGGACTGAATGAAGAAATATAGCTTTATTTTCCTGCAAACTAGAATCTCCACCACACTATTTTATGACTTCAGGACAGGGATTCCCAAACTTTTCAACAATAGGACTGAAGGCCTCAGCAGATGTTTATTCAATTATACAGTTCCTAGGCTGCATGAAATGATTGTAAGGACTGTGCCATAACAGAACATAGCTGGCCCTTATCCTGCACCATCTATGTTGGCTCCAGCGGGTGTTCAGCTACTCAAGGTGAGTTTGCAATATTCAGATCATAACCCTACTTGACCTCTGTGACAGGACCTTTGCCACCTGATAGAGCAAAAGCTAATCTCTACTTCCCTCATGGCTAAGCTAGGCCAGAATGGTTTGTCTTGTGATTAATTATCTGAGCTGAAAATACCCTTGGCCAGCAATAAACATCATTCCTTGAATGGTGGGAAAGGATACGCAAGATGTAAGTGACTGACAGACAAGCACTTTTTGCAACTACAAAAGACCATTGTGATTTTCATTAAATCAGAAATCTCTTATACACTCTCTGAGTGTGTAGAGAGTTCTCCTCTATGTGGAGACGTTCACATCAAGATACTTCCCTGGGACTGAGAGAAATTAGGAGATTCTTTGCACACCACCATCATTCATTGGTAAGTGACACTGACTCCTAGCCTATACTATTTCTTTGCTAGCTGTAACATAGGTACCTTTATTATCGTGCACTGCATTTTCTTCTACTAGCAGTTCTTTTGTTTATCCTGTGTAGTAAGTAAGCCTGTTAAAGTCCTATGTCTGTTTTCCTTGTGTCTATTCAACAAATAATTCATGTTTTAATAGACCTGATTGGTCATTATTAAGGAGTTGCGAGCAAGAGTGGGTTTTGGGGTGCTGGCTGATTCAATAAAGCTACTGCCTACTGCCAGAGACCTGAGTAAAGACAGGCAATTGTCTAAGCTCTCCCCTCTCATTCATAACAACCCCCCTAGTATGATGCATTCAAATGGACACATAAAATTTGTGCATTTTCCAGTAGCTTCAGCATTTTAAACATATGGATGATGTGACAACAAAGTCAGCTGTCCCAGTTCAACCTCACCTTTGCATTTCTCTTAATTCCAAGAGTATCTCCTAATTAGGGTTTTTTTCTATATGACATGGAGCTCAGCAGTGTTTTAACTGCTCAGAAATACCTGCAGTAGCTCTCTCCTGGCTTCAGTTCCCTGTTCTGAGTGCAACTGCAGGCTCCAGCCCAGTCTCCCTGCTGCACACGTACATAACAGGAAGACAGATGGATCTGGACACTCATTTGTGATCATTAACAAGCAGCGCCTGTAAAAGATGACAACTCATGTGTCAGCTGAAACATTTCACATTAATTGGAACAAAGTTCCTATCAAATATATTTTGATAATAGCCCATCTCTCAAGGATATTTTGCACCACACAGTGAGAACATGTTTGATGTCTTTCCTTGGAGGCAAGAAAGGGAACCAGAAGGCAAATGCAGCTACAGCCAGTGAAAAAAGACAAATAGAAAATAGCAAAGAAAGAGTTCTGTTGGTGGAGACAAGCAATGGACCATGGAGCTTATCAGCTCTGTCAGCAGTTCAGATCCTGACACAGGTCTGTAGGTTCCAAAGGCTGCTATTGTTCCACAGGGTGGTAGAGACACTGTGAAGGATCAGTAGGACATAAGGGATGAAGCTGCAGCTAACGAATATCTCCATGGACACAAGTCAGTACTCAAAGCTGAAATCTGGCAATACTCTCTATGAATACATGAGTGCACATTTTAATGCAAAACTAATGCAAGGCCATTTGCAGTGGTCTTGGAGGAGTCAGTTCTCCTGGTTCATTCCTGCCATGTGACTGAGCATTTCCCTTGACTTTCCTCACTTAACTTCCGTCTTAGGGCTGGCCTAAGTTACAAGATTTAGTTGGTTCCCAGTCAACAGTGGAATGATTTAAAATACTTATCCCCTGAAGTTCTGAAGAACAGTTTCTTGTAGTAATTTGAGATGGATAGTTGACAGGAGTAGTGTGTCTAAACGAGCTCCAAAACACTTAACAATTTCTGTTGTGAGACCTTATGCATTACGAGTCTTTCTTTTTACTCTTTTTACACCAAACAACAATTTCAGAAGCCAGAGAGTCTCTCTGGGTTTATAGCATGCTTTACATGCTGCTTAGACTTTCTCTTCACTGATCTGCTGCTGGATAAAAGCAGTGTTGAAAAGACATTAAAGCAACATCAAGATCTGTACCTACATTAGTCATTCTGTCAGAGACCTGGAAAGAACCTCACTGAAGTTAAGCAGGAAAACAATTTGTTGAAGCATCTGCTGAAGCAGTGAGTCGCAACTCATCCAAATCTCTCTAAAGTACATGATCAAGCAACTGCTGAAGCCCTGAAAGCCACAATTGATTCTGCAAACAGGAGATACTAAGAAAAGCTTTGAACTCACCTCCAGTCTCTGGTATGTGATAACAACACGACTGTCCACATATTTATTCCTTTAAAGCAGTCAGGTGGGAAAATACAGGGTGAGTGACGTTCCCCTAGTGCTGCTGACAGTAGTCTCCTATCACTGTGTGTAATTGGCATTTAGTTCCACTGAACGGAGCTGTTTTGGACATGCACTGGACCAATTAAAGTAATTATTTTGTGACATTTTTACCTGAACCTCAACCAATTGTTCCCCAGGCCCAGAAGAGATAAGCAGTCAATTGTCTCACAGGTCTTTTTGCCAAATATTACATTGTTAAGCCTTGAAATCTCCAGTAAAGCCAGGAGCCTAAAAAAAAAAAAACTTACCAAATAGCTGAGGCATCTGAGGCGCCCAGACAGATGCCATAAAATCCAGGGCACCTCAGTTGTAAATTGACTAATATAAAACCTGCTAAATTCACCCAATCAGGACATACCTTACAATATAGGGAAAACCTATATAGGACTTTATCCTAATCACTGTGTTGGCCTGAGAATACAGTTTGATCTGCTAATAAAGAGACAAAACATGTAAAACCTCATTCTTTTTTTCTTTTTTTTTCTAAAAGGCAGGTGGGAAAAGGGAGCAAATTGTTGTTCTGTGATGCTCCTTCAAATCAGGTGTCAAGTTCTTGAGTGGTGATGTGTAGAAAGAGATTCTGACAATCTGGAGATCAGAATAATTATCACTGAATGATAGAAAAAGTTATATTCGTTGAAAATAAATTTTTTGGTTTATTCTAGTTATTAACTCACTTTGTTTGTGTTGTGCTCTCTGCCAGGGAGGCAGAGGAACAAGTGAAATGTACTATGCTTCAAGCAGAGTTTATTGTATTGGTTAGGAAATTTATGGCAGTATCTCCAGGATTTGATGCTGGATATACTTAAGATGTTGATATACTTGATATATATTTGTTCCTAGATATGCCTGGATATATTCGATTTGAACCTGGATACAGTTTAAGGCCAGTTCTGCCTTTCCTTCACTATTCTGTCCCCATTCATATACCTTCTCATTTAAAAGCAGTGTTTGTGCTGAAAACTTGAACTTTTCTTGCAAGATTCGGGTTGAGATGCAGACTGAGCTCTGGGTGGGAGCCCGAGGCGAGTTGTGAACTGCGATCCTTTGGGACAACAAAGGTGAATGGCAGAGACATGGCAGGAGCCATGACCTGCCTTTTTGGATAACAAAGGCGACGAGGATGGGTGCCAGTGAGATGGACACAGAGACGGGAGCAGGAGCAGAGGACGGAGGAGAGAGAGTGATTCTTGTGGGAGGGGACACTGTGAGGGGATAAAAGCCTGGGATCCTCCTCGAAGGCACTACCTCGAGCTGTTTATGTGTTGCTGTGCCAGGAATAAATCACTTTATAGGACGAGACATCTGAGACTCAGCTGCGGGAAACCTGGGGCCGAACCGGTGAGGAAACCTGATCTGACTGTGTGAGCAGGGTGTGTGGGGAGCCAGCCCGTCCTGCCACTGCAGCCGCCGTGGAGGGGCTTCTGTCCCGGCAGTGACTGTCTGGCGCCGGGAGCGTGACTGTCAAGGCTGCCGTGAACTGTCAGACTGGGAAGGTTCTTTAACAACCGAGCTGGCA
>JAHLSL010000017.1:24601181-24633645 GCA_025920805.1 Petroica traversi
GGGGCTGAGCGGGAGCCGTGTGGGGCGAGGGGCTGGAGCTGAGGCGAGAGAGAGCCGCGCTCAGCCCTCCCCGCTGCTGCTCGGCGGAGACGAGGCGGCCGGAGCAGGAAGGGAGCGCAAGGAGAAGCCGGGGGAGCGAGCGGCCGTGGGGAATTCTGCTGCTGGAGAGGAGAATTGAAAGGAACTGGTGGGTGACGAGGGGCAGGAACGGAATCGCTCCGCTGGGAAAGGAATAAAAGCAGAAAAGCAGAGGCGAACTACGAGAAGAACCAAAGTAATAAAGAGAAAGGGAAGAGGAGAGAAATTGATTCCTCCGATAAAGAAGAACGCGAAGGAGAGGAAATACGGAAGGACTCCACTGATGAGAAGGAGGAGTTGAAAGACCTCCACCCGAGAGACAGCAAACAGAGACTGACTCTAAAACTCTCCCCCTCTCTTTGTCACACCACAAGGATTTGATGCCCCTCAGCCTGTTCACTTCTGTGTGTTCATGTTTCCCACAGGTTTCTCTTCCCCCAACCCCCCAGCTGCAGCCCAGGAGGTCAGACCTGCCACTGATGGTAACACTAGCAGCAGCTCCTCCTGCAAGAAGAGAAAGTTAAATAACAGCAGTAACAGTAACTCCGAAAAAGAAGAATTTGATTCCATTTCCTCGTGCACCTCTTCTCCTTCCAAAAACATCTCCTCGTCATCTTCCTCTGTCATCACCACTTCCTCGTGCTCCTCCTCAGGGGTTGCTTCCTCCAACCATCACCTCCAGAAGAAGCTGCGCTTTGAGGACTCCGTGGATTTTATTGGACTCGATGTGAAGATGGCTGAAGAGTCTTCTTCCTCCTCCTCTCCTGCTGCCTCTTCTCAGCAGCAGCACCAGCAACAGCTTAAAAATAAAAGCCTTTTAATTTCGTCAGTGGCTGTGGGGCACCATGCAAATGGCCTGACCAAAGCTGCCTCCTCTACTGTTTCCAGTTTCGCCAATAGTAAACCTGGCTCTGCCAAGAAATTAGTGATCAAGAACTTTAAAGGTAACAGGCCATAATTTGTCACAACTTGTGGGGAGCTGTCACTCGACTTTGTGTTCTGTTTTCAGCCCGAAAACCGGTTTCTTTCAAATAGCTCCAGGTTTTGCAGGAATTGCTTTTCTGTGGTAAACATTTCTCTACACATGTTAAGGGGAATAATGATTTCTGATGTGTGCTTGCCTCGTCATGTACACTACATGACTACTGAGCTACACTTTGCTGCTTGGAATTATTTTTCAGATTCCCTTCACTCTGTCTCTTGACAAGGCCTTAATTTGTATGTTAGATGTAAGGTTTTGCTACCTAAGTGTGTAAATCGCCTTTGTTTAAACTTTCAACATTTGAGACCGCTTTTCTAGTAATCCTGATTCAGGGCTTAGTGTATATTTTAGCCCAGTTTATGATAGGCACAGAATGTGGTTTTTTGGTTTTTTTTTAATTGGCCTTGAATCTGCATATCTTGCCTCTCTCCCTGTTGTCTGTTTATAGGATAATCTCCCTGTGCTTAGTTTTAAATGTTGAAACTTAAGGTGATTATCGGGCTATTATGGTGGATTTCCTTTCTGGTTTCCCCTGCTTGCCTTTAAAGTAGGTAGCTCAGATTTTTGCGGAGTTTTTTCCTTGTAATATCCTCACTGTACTTTTTAATTGTAGCATCTCTGTCTTAGCTTACTCTTACTTTACATTATTTTATAAATTCTCTTCCAACATGTGTTTGAGATTTTTGGGTAGTGTTACTAGAGACCAAGGTGAAGTAGAGAAATTAAACTTTTTTGATGTGATGCTGCTTCCTTTTCTAGTAAAAAAAATACAAATAGGTAGGCCAAAAGCTTAGCTAAAATGCTGCCAATTTCACTAGAAAAATGTGGATATCACAGACTTGTTTCATTTCCTGTCTCTTGGTGTCTTCCAAAATAGTCCACTACCTTGCTTTGTTTCTCTCTCTTCATGTATTTGGGTTTGGGGAGGGGTGAATGATATTACCGACACTAAAATTAATTTCTAAATACACGGTTGATACAGATGTTCCGTAGAGATACTGCATTAGGTAAGGATTAGGATTATTTGACCCACTGTAATGTTTTGCAGGAATTCATTATCTCACTGTAACCCTTTGCTTTAAGGTTCCAATTCTCAGAAATGTTCTCCACCCATCACAGCATCATCATTTAACTTGACTGATTATTTTAAAATACAAATGATGCATTATAGGCTGCTCTTCAGTTGCTTGTGCACTGTTACCTTTAAGGGAAGTTAACTTCTCACATTTAAAATACGTATTAAAAGTTGAGGATGATCTTCATGGCTTATGAATTGGTATTTGAGCCACTTGCTTAGAAAGGATGTCTCAGGATTTTGACAGCCTTGCTTTTTATTTACTCTCAGATGCTAAACTGAATAATAATCTTAACATTATTGTCTTTATCTTAGTGTGATAGCAGTAACAACCTTTACAACTTAAATAACTTTATAAAATCTGTAACCTTGGTGTTAATTGCTGAGCAGAATACTCAGGAGTTGCTACTGAAAATAGGCAAGTCCGTCGTCAGTTGTCTCTAGATCCATATGATGCAGCTAATTTTGGGAGATTGCCAATATTGTAGGGAAATACTTGAAAGAACAAAATAATTACTTCTCTCTGATAGTTATTTCTAAGGAAATCATAAAGCTTTAAAATTTGTTTTTTACATTTGGTGTGTAAAAGTCAATTTTAATAGAATGTAAACTCTGGGCCAGTTTCACCTGTTGACACATGTATGTGCATGTGTCATCTTCCTCCTCACGTTTTGTTTTCCTGTCTTCTCCATTTGGGAATGTGCTTATTAGAAGAAAATTGATCACTTTAGGTAGTTACAATAATATAAAATTTTAAAATAGTTCTTATATTCTGAGGATGGGACTCGAGGAATGTCTTTGCATGTTGTAAATGCTTTAGTGCTGCTGAAGGTGTTGCAGAGCAGGGTATCTCTAGAAAAGAGCCAGAAAAAGTATTGGGGAGGGTCAGATCTGGGAGGGTGGAGCTGTTTGAACATTATAAGAGGCTTAACTCTAAAAAAATATCCACTGACCAAACCCAAGAGAGACATAAATTAATTCCTTTAAAATTGCAAGGTTTTCCTTGGGGCCATAAAGCCTGTATAATAATTACAGTGTTTCCATGAGTGTTTCTTGAAGAGTTCTTTCTAGCTGTTAATGCAGAGTAGAATTAATGAGCAGTAAATTAAAAAACAAGATACACACAATTGAGTATGTTTTAATCCATCATTTTTGCCTTTTATGTTCCTTTTCTTTTGGCTCTGCTGTCCTGGTAATGAAAGAATGTAACGAAGCTATAGATCATTCCTGCTGGTTTTAGCCCTTCTTGAGCTGCTCAGGCACAGGATTGTGATTTTTTGTAAACCACATGCACTGTTTGGTCTACAAGTCCTGTGATGAGTATGTGAAGAGCAATGCTGAATTTCTTCAATATGTTACTCTTTCAAATGTAAATAAGATACTGCTTTTACACAAATACTTTCTTTCCATGTAAGTATAAATTAAAAGTTGGACCATCAGCCCATGCCTCTTTCCCCTCAAAGCTACATACTTTTCATTTCTGTAAAAAGTTCTGCTTTATCTAAATACATTCTCAAACTTTATATATTTTCTTTTAAAGATAAACCCAAATTGCCTGAAAACTACACAGATGAGACCTGGCAAAAACTGAAAGAAGCTGTAGAAGCTATCCAGAACAGTACTTCAATTAAGTACAATTTAGAAGAGCTCTATCAGGTAAGTACATTAAATAAAAACAGTAGGGTAGGGCTTTTTTGTTTTGTTCTCAGATTTTTTTGCTTAAAACACTTGATGTGGTGGTAAGAATATGGCAATTTGCTTACTAGCTGCTTTTGTCATTGAAAAACTTGTCAGCAATTATTTTTAAATCATGAGTAAAAATTTCACAAGACCTAGCATGGAACTCTTTTTTTTTTTTTTACTTGCCATAACAAAGCCTAAGGAATGGTTTCCCTTGCAGGAGTTGACGAGAATTAATAAGGCAAGGAGCTATATTCCTTTTTCTGTTTATCTGCTAAAGGAAAAATGTGAAATCCTCAAATATTGGTGTTTAAGAATAATATGATTTATGTTAAAATATAATTTCTTTTCTGAAGAAAGTATTTGTTCACAATAAAGTATATCGCAAATCACTCAAAAACTGAAACTTTTTATTGACTTCCTGTAGGTAAATAGAACAGCATTTTTCTTTCATTAAACCTTTTGGTTTAATTGTAGTTTTCAGGCATTGTAGCATTCTCTCTATTCCAGCAACTGAAAATCCAACTTTATTGCCAGGAACAGCTCTGATTGTCGTTTTTTTTTTTTTTTTTTAATACTTTAGGAAGTGATCAGATTGAACTGCATTTCCTAATGGTTTTTTTATAAGCTCCACTTCTGCTTTTTGAGCTGAATGTGTTGGGGAGATTTCCCCCTGCTTACCTTTTCCCTACTAACGTCACTTGTGGTTTTAGCAGCATAGCAACGCTGCTGCTTTAGCTGGGTATTAAGAAGCACTTGAACTTTTTACTCTACTTTTAAAGTCTTTATTACCTGGTTAGTAGTTTAATTTGTTCCTCTGTGTGTGTATATAGCTGTCTCACCATCTCTTTTTAGTGTCTCTTCTTCCCCTGCCCTCCCCATTTCAACAAAAGCTGCATTTATATATGGGGAAAAAAAATCCAGCTTGTGCAAGGCTTGTGGACAGATTTAAGGAAGAATTAATTGCTGTTCCTCAGTTCACAGCATTCTAAGATCACTAGTCTTTTGTAATGTTCAATTAATTAACTAAAAACACTGCTTTTTTAACAGTTTGTCAGAATAATAGTGTTGTTATTTTTTGCAAAACTTGGTGGAAGTGATAGCAACCAACTGTACTGGGTGGTACTGTAAATTACTTACTCTAGACTGAATAATAGTGCAAGTAACTGTTAATTAAATGCTTGAAAGCTATCCAAAATTACAAAGTTCCAAAAATACAAAGTTCTATTGAAATACTTGCTTCTGTTTAACAGTGTTGCTTAAATTTCTGCTCAGTCTTACCACAAGCTTAATTTAATGTTGCTTGTGGTAAGAAAACCAAAAATAAGCTTTTTTTGTTTTAAATCTTAGTGATTCAACATTTTTATTACTTAGATACTTCTCAGTGAAATGGAATGCAATCAAGTATGATTTTTTTTATATAAATCTAAAAATAAATATCTTGATTTAAAAATAGTAATAGGAATCACTAGTGTTTTTAGATGCTAACTAAACTAATGTCATTTCTGAACAGCTGCTTGGTAAAAGGATCTGATCCCAAATACGCCTTGGCAGGCACCATTATCCAACATAGAGAGGAATTACAAAAGAGTCTGCAAAAGTTCTGCTGCACACCTCAAAAGAAAATAATTCTTTTTTAAATGGAGTTAAACTTCATGTGTTTGGTTTAACTCTTGACAATGCTGGAAAAATCCAACTGGGCAAACATTTTGAAGCTTTATTTCTTTGTGGAACCCAAGCTTCGTATTTGCTTTCTTCCTCCTCAGCAAGCAAAATTATTCCCATCCTTGAGTAGCTGAAGTGCTACAGAATTTAATTCTATGCTTCTTTTATAGAATAATTTTCCTTACATTAGTACCTGAAAGTAGAGATCTAGATCTTTGGTACCTGATACATAGCTCTTTTTTAAGTCAGTCAGAGTTAAGTTCTTCAAGAAAGTTCTGATTTTTCTCTCATCAGAGTTGTGTTCAGTTCTTTTTCCTTACCACACAAACCCAGGTGTGGATGCTGCAGTTAAAAATAACCAAACAAACAAAAAAAACCAGCCATATCCAGCTACATATGTCTTACACAAATGAAATCGGGCTCTTCTTCAGATCTTCTGACCATCATTAGGGCACAGATTCCCTGTTTAGAAACATTCTTTCCACTAATTCAGAACAAGATAATTTTGTGAACTAGAAGCCCTACAGTTATTACATGTATCAATGTTGAATCATTTTAGATACAATCAGCATTGTCTAGCACTAGTAATTAAACAAAGCATAATATTGCAGTAGGGGGTTAACCTCTTAAAAATGAGCAAAAGTCACAAAATTAAAGCATTTCTGTACATGTCATCAACAAAGATGCAGAAGTTTTGTACATTATGTTCAAACACACAATCCTAGCACTCTGTAAAAGTAGTTGCATATTAATACATATGTCTATATTTCTCTAGAAGTTAATTGTATGCATTTGTCCATCTACAGCACAGAGGCTAATTCTTTTAAGAATTCAGAGCAGCATGGTTAAAGAGTACTTGTTTGATAGACAGCAGTTGTAGCAGTGTTGGGATGAGGTGACCAGAAGTCCAGGAAAAAGGCTGCTGGTGTCCTGAGTTGCTGGGTTGTAGCCAGAGTAACAGTGGTTCTGCAGGTGACAGGCAAATTCCACCCAAAACCTTCACCTTCCCAGCTCTCAGCTGGCTTCTCCAAACTGGAAGAAATTAAGAAACCTAGGAATATTGCACTTGCTGAAGTTCTAATCAGGCTCTTCAAGTTCAGTGTTTTCCATCCCCTCGTTCTTCTGAATAAAATATCAGGTTATATCCTGGTTTGCTGCCTGAACCTGGTTGTACAATAACAGAATAGAACTGAGCAGTGCCTGTAACCTGCTCTGAACAGTGAACTATAGAACGCATTTTCCTATCACTTTATTGTATTTGTTTGGTGTTTAAGAGTTGAGGCTGAGAGTTAAACCTGTTGCTGTTTCCAAGTATTAAGATATGTATACTTGGATGGTAATTTTGGCTTTCCTTACAGTCTCCATTCAGACCTGTTTTGTGTTTAATTGGCACATTCACTCTCTTGCTATACCTGTTTACTTCTGACATTAAGCTTAGGCAGGTTTGGGGGCTTTTGGTTTTCATGGAGATTTGGTTTGAGTTTGGTTGGGGTTTTTTAACTCCTCTATGTGCTAGAGCCAGTATTAGATGTAATGCACTTGCACTCAGAACGGTTCTTGTTGATTTCCCTGGATGAACCAAGGAACCCTTGTTTAGCTATTTTGATTGTTGCTGTTCTTTAGTGGTGACTGCTCACTGCTGCTGCTTGGGACTGTTGGGAAGTATTCTGGGGGAATTTCTGTGTGATGCCAGAGATCTGCTCAGTGCAATGCTGTGCTAGGCAGTC
Organism: Petroica traversi; assembly: GCA_025920805.1. NCBI lineage: Eukaryota > Metazoa > Chordata > Aves > Passeriformes > Petroicidae > Petroica > Petroica traversi. Next base: position 24,608,389 of record JAHLSL010000017.1, read on the forward strand.
CCTCTGTGGTTGGCCGCAGGTGCTGGGGAACAAATTTTACCTTCCAGTCCTTTTTTTTTTTTTTTCCAAGGAGCTGGTTATACTAGCAACTGAATTCTTTTCCAATTAGTAAATAATAGCACAAAGCATTAATTGAAAAACAAATACTTCTCTTCTAGCTTTTACAGGTATTTTACAGAATAATCACTTATTGTGTCTCTCACTGGCCTGCAAAGAGTTAGTTGTTTAATTGCTTTCAAGTTCTGGACAATGGGTATGAGTTTTAGAAGTCTTGGGCACACCAATGGACTTAAGAATGATTGTTTGCTTGATCAGTCTCCAAGACATGGCTTCATTGTACTTCTTTTCACTTCTTGCTGTGAACAGAGCGATAATTCGTCTAATACTTTATGAGATCTAGAAATCTGGAATTGTCACTCTAAATGTAGTCATGCTACTAATATTCAGTATTATAATTAAACTTCTTCAGGCGTGGAGTTGGTGGATGGATAGATAAGATAGATAACATATGTATATATATATACATATACATATATATATATATATATATATACTTCTGGGGATGAGGGAAGCTTAATCAAGGAAAGGACTGCAAATGGAAATTAAGCTGGCAGTGCTTTTCCACTAATATCAGTGTGCCTTGCCAAGCACAGCAGTTAATAAGATTAATACCTTAAGGGACTCCTTTGAGGTATGAAGCCCAGCAAGCTCCTGGAACATATTGAAGCACCATCCTTGGTTTTAGAGATGCCAGTCCTGCAGTTCCATGTGAGAGATTGACACTCCAGGTGCATTGTCAGTCTGTGAGCTGTTCAGGACATGGCTTGCCTTTATCTTCTGTACAACTGCAGTGCCATGTCTGTCTCTGGTGCTTTGCATGCAGCAGTTAACTGTGCTAAAAGCTGTGAGAGGCAGAATTCTTGTCTGGGAGGGGATGTCCCCCTTTCTTTTAAAACCACATGTAAGAATATAGCAAGATTTTTTTTTGTTTGTTTCTCTTTACTTCAGGCTGTTGAAAATCTCTGCTCCTACAAGATCTCTGCAAATTTGTACAAACAATTGAGGCAGATCTGTGAAGACCACATTAAAGCACAAATTCACCAATTCAGAGAATATCCTTTTCTTAGCTGTTGACAAGCCAAAATTGTTTTACCTGCAAGTATATGGTGATGGATTTCTTTGACTAGTTCATAGCACTAGGCTGTGGTAACCTGAATTCCTAGGGTTTGTGAAATTGGTTTTGCTTTCGTTTATTTGTGGGACCTAGGAGAACGCTACTTATTCCTGTATGTCTGTAACCATTGAAAAGTTTCTGACAAAGTTTCAGTGGTATTTATGAAACACTTCGACCTCTCACAGAAGCTTGGCTTCTTCTCACGGCAAGGCTTGAAAAGCCCTTATTGACTGTATCATGTCAGGCTTTTTTGTATTGAACTTGCCAAGCTTAGATAAAGTGAAGAATCTTCCAACAAGTAGCTGTTGGGTTTTTTTTTTAGAAAAGTAATAGTTGTCTGGCAGCATGTCAGGTTCTGAGGATCAAAATGTTCTATTTTCACAAGTTTGTAGTTGCATCAGTTTGACATCCTATTAAGTGGATGTTAATTAGTGCCAGAACTATCCATTGAGCTGAATAAAAGATAAATTTGAAGGACAAAATTTATTTCTTAAGGTTAACTCTTAACATGAGTGGTAAGCTCTTACACGTATTGGCTATTGTTGGTTTTTGAGGTATGGGGATATATATGTTTGTTCCATTCCCCAGGAATGGGAGATTAAACAAAATATTCACAACTGTTTAGATAATTTTTTTAATTTGTTCAGATACTTTTGATTTTTCATTATTAACGCAAAGATCTCATTAAAAAATAAATATATTGCAAGAAGTTAAGTACTTCTTTCTGAGAGTAGGTGAGTTTGTTGTGCTCTCTATTAAGTGTCTTTAAAAAATAATAAAGTTGGTTCATTTCATTGTTTACACCGTGTATTAATTATGATTTTCTTAATAATTTCTTCACGGATTCATTGGATAGTGTCCTTTTTCTAAAGAAAATAGACAAATGTTGGCAAGATCACTGCAGACAAATGGTAAGTTTATCTTTTTAAAGAAACCAGTTGCTTTGTCAGCCGATTTTGCGTAACTTTGTTCCTTTTCAAACTTCTGAAATGCCTTAAATTTTTGTAAGGTTTCTTTGTGATATACAGTTGTATCTAGTTTGTCAGAAATCAAGCCTTGAAAATACTTGCCCATGGTGTGATCCTGAACACACACACCCCCCTAACTCCTCATTGTCAGTTTTATCCAAACGTTTCTCTTTATACCTCTTTTTAAAGGAGCCGTTTTGTTACATAGAAATATGCAAAGTGTCACATTGATCACCTTGCATGGATTGGCAGAAGATGTTAAATAAATCAGCAGTGTCCAAGAAAGCACTGCCTGAAACCCATTTGTAGGATTTCTTGTTGTTGTTGAGCATAATTGGTGCTTCTCTTCAGTTTTAAGAGTAAAATGATTGTGACTTTTATTCCGTCTCATGACAGATTATGATCAGAAGTATCTTTTTGTTCTTGGATCGAACTTATGTACTCCAGAATTCAATGCTGCCATCTATTTGGTAAGGGCACAAAGATATAAATTATTTGGGGCTGCAGGAATAAAATTATTTGGGGGTAAAAATCAACTTCCTTATATGTTGCTGATGTTCAGATGGATTTTTTTAAATACAAACCTCATAGTGACCTGTAAATTACATGTTGAATGCATGAGTGCTTGTTACAAAGGGAGATGTTTAATTTATTTGCCATAAATTATAGAATTGTTCTAGAGCAGCTGTGATCCCAAATTTCAGTGAAGTAGATATCAGTCTCCTGTTTGCTCAGTTAAAGGAAGGGGCCTGGTCCACAACTGAAGTTTAAGGCTTTGGGGTGCCCAGTAACTGCCTTAGCTTGCATGGTATTTCAAGTTCCGTAAGTACTTTGGATGAAAGAGTTACTTAAAATAAAAGCAAGATGTGCTGTCTTGGACTTAATTGTGTCCTCATCATATTATTAATAATTAGTATATGCCCTACTGTTCCTTGGTACCTGAATTACTTTGCAAGAGATTGATGGAGGACCTGACTTTTCTTCAGTGACCATATCCATAGTTTCAAATTCATGTAAAGTTTTAACTGGGACAGTCAAAGCAGAGATCCTTGTCTGTTACATCACTGAGTTCTTCTAAGCTTAAGAATTAGAGATCAGAAAGTGATGGACAAAAAAGGAATATTGTCCAATACCACAACAATGGAATTGGAACCCAGGATGATACTTTTCTTTTCTCATGAATGTTGGTGTTCCAACATCCTGTCAACCAACTGGAAAATAAAGATATTGTAAAAGTTACAGGGATATTTAGGAAAAAATATCTGCATTGGTGTTTAAAATCTGTAGCTTCATGTTGGTGCAGTGTCATGGCTTATTTTAGTGTTCATATATTTGATCATCTTGAGTGATTTGGAGGCAGTGGAATGAGGAATTGGAAGAATGCCAGTACTGGCCTCTTTATTAGATCTAGATCATGTTTTAGTAAGAGATATCTGGGATTTATTCTTAAACAATTTATTGAGCTGTCTTTGCGTTTGGTTTTTTTTTTTTTAGGGATATGGGGCTAGAATTGTTCAGAACTCATATAATCAGTGATCAGAAGGTTCAGAATAAAACTATTGATGGCATTCTTCTGCTGATCGAGAGGGAAAGAAATGGTGAGGCTATCGACAGGAGTTTACTGCGGAGCCTTCTCAGCATGCTGTCTGACTTGCAGGTGAGTAAACTTGTTTCACCTTTAAGTCACTAAATAGCTCAAATTCTTACTTAGTGCTCAGTAAGCTTTACCCTGGATTGCTGTCATGTTTCTCCAGATTTATCAGGACTCTTTCGAACATAGATTCTTGGAAGAGACCAATCGCCTATATGCAGCAGAGGGCCAGAGGCTTATGCAGGAACGAGAGGTATTTTGGATGTTTAACAATATTTGTTGTGCCTGATGTCAAAGCATGTGTCAGGGAGTAGAAATATTCTGCTGCCTTAGACAGTGTTCAAGGCAATAATGTGACCTTTGTTTTATAGTATTCTGAAAAAGAAAATGCACGTGCAGTTGGTTTCAGTCAAAGTGCTAATGATTTCTGCTTAAAACTGGAGTTGCTACTTCTGTCAGACCAGTACTGTCTCTCTTTTTCTCTTCTTGTTGTTTGTTTTTTTTAATGTACAAAACTACTCTGGCATTTTCAGGTTCCAGAATATCTTCACCATGTCAATAAGCGCTTGGAAGAAGAAGCAGACAGAATAATCACGTATTTAGATCAGAGCACACAGTAAGTGCAGTCTCTCTTTGCCTGGTGTTATGCCTGTTTGGCTCCTCTTCTGTTGAGGGCCATTTAAGTAGCTGCAATTTATTTCTGTTATTGACTGACCATCAAATGCTTTTCACTTCCCACGGTTCCATGTTTACAATGAAGCACTGTCTTGGCTCACACAGCTAATAGCCTTTTCTTCTAAGTCACTGGTTATTTTGGCATAAATGTTGTTAAGGATTTGCTTGAAGAAAAATAGGCTGCCACTCTCAGCCCAGATGTCTCTTTCCTGTTGAAACATAATTAACCAATTGTTGTCCTACCTGAAAAAGACAGAACTTGCCATAAAAAATTCTAAAGCTAAAGAATATTTACAAAAAATATTTGCATATGGAGTCTGTGAAATTATTGAATAATGTCATTCTTCAATCTTTTCTACTTAGCAGCAGGATTTCCTCCAACGCAGTCAGGTGGAGGTCTTCTAACATAAAGCTACAGCTGTTATGTCTGAGAGAAAATGTAGGTCACTGATATCAAAACCTTTCTGAGAGAGAGGTGTTTTATTTCTACTGTCATATGTTTTGATTTCCTTCCTCCTTCAGCTGTTAAAAATGTTTAGCTTGTTTAGTGGCTTCCTTCTTCCACGCCAGTATTAGTAACCAATTCCCTATTCTGTTTTAATACCTCTTGACTTGAGGTCTGGTTTTGATTCTCCTTGGTTTATATCCCAAAACATGAATGGGGATTAGGCATATTATTTGATGAATTCTTCCCAACTTCTTCACTGATAGAATCATTGTCCAGCTGCCTACAGGTCATGTACAACAGGCTTATTGTGTGAATTAAAATCATCAGTCAGCAAACAGAAAAAAAAGATTGTTTACTGAGGAGAAAAAGGATAAATATGTGTATAATCATTTTAGCTCTTTGGCCACAGATAATTAGGGCACTCCCAATGATAATGTAATTAACGTAATCTCAAAAGAAGGATTTGAAAGTGTCAGTAATGGAAAAAGGAAAAGTAATTCTAAACATTTCTTCTGTAGGAAGCCACTAATTGCTACTGTAGAAAAGCAACTTCTAGGTGAACATTTAACAGCCATTCTTCAGAAAGGTAATCTTTCTTCTTTATAGAAATGTTTCTAATTACTGTTTTGGGGCTTTCAGTTCTGTGCTGAAAGAAAGCAATGGATTCGGGTGCTGGGGGAGGACAAGCTACATCATTCCTTTACTCCCTTTGCTCCTCAGTTCCCAAAATAGTACTGCCCATTCTCCTTGTTGGAGATAAGGGGACACTGTGCTGTCTTCTGATATACAGCAAAGCAAAAGAAAAAATAGAACAGGAGACTCAAGTTCAGTGTGTTAAGTGGCATTTTGAAGACTTGGAGGTAAAGAAAGGAGCAGGCTTTGAATTATGGCTGTAACAGAAAGGGGAGATACTGAGTACCTGCTGCTAACAAAAAGCAGCTTGTTTTAAGAAGGACTATAATTTGAGCTTTGGAATACATTGCCTCAGTTCTACAACAGTTTCTATGAAGTCAAGTGACCCTCTGTTGACCTCATATATAATCTGGAAATAGAAATGGGTGCAGCAAGAGTTGAATAATAAAACAATCAAGTCCTTAGTAGCCAGATTCTGAATGAAACAGGTATGTGAGCATCTTCCTGCACATCTGTAACAAACTTCATTGAGGGGAGTATTGATCATTATCCATCTACTTTCTTAGAACTTTGCTGTAGAGCAACAGGCTTTCTCCTGAAAGTTAAAAAGTGAATGGTGAAGGTATTTCTTGAAGCTGCTTGCCTTCAGGCATCTGTAAAATTTATTTTACAGCTGGAGTTGAGACTCAGAGCTGTCTTGCCAAGGAATTTTTCTTACAGATCCGTACAGTGTAAACATTTCAAATCTTTAAGGAATAGTAAAGCAGAAGTAAGCAAAAAATGTTGTGATAAGGTTGTTATGTGAAGTACATGTAACCTAAATGCAATAAAATCATCTGCAATAATAAGATTTTTAAGGTTTCAGCCAGTTCAGGCAGATATTTTGTATTTCACTGTTAAATTGGGTACTTTAAAATTTAAGAAAACAAACAAACAAAAAACCCACCACTAAGGGTTTGATAAAAAATACTAGTTTTGAAGAGACCTCTTTCTGTAGTAATAAGCTGTGCTTTCTTTGGGTTGCTCTGGTTTTAATTTCTGTTGACATTCTCACATTTGCAGGTTTAAATCACCTCCTTGATGAAAACCGAATTCAAGACCTGTCTCTTCTGTATCAGTTATTCAGCCGTGTGAGAGGTGGAGTACAGGTTCTCTTGCAGCACTGGATTGAATACATAAAGGTACTGTTCCTAGAACTCTGGAACAGATACCACTGCTGTGTTAGTGGGGTTTATACACAAATACTTGAGTCACCTCTGTAAACTCCTGCTTTTTTCTAAAAATTGAAGATATGCTTATAAACATAGACAGCTTTTGAAACATCCCAGGAAAGGCACAGTAACTGTTCTAGCCCTGTTGAAGAAAACATTGGACATTCAGTTGAATTATTTAACTCCAAATAAATTTATAATCTTGCTTTTATAGTTAGTTTGTGGAACAGCTATATTTCTTCAGTAGTTATTTTGGTAGTGGCAGAATGTTTGTCTTCTTCCCAATAAAATTTCCTGTAAGAATGAATGGTATTTTAAGTTACCAACCAGTTCAAGTTGAAAAAGCACTTGAATATCAGTTAGGATGATTCATTTTATTTCTCAGTGAAAATGTCACAGAATTATGGCTGTTGTGAAGGAAGGCTTTGGAATGGCATAGGAGTACTGTTCAATAAAACTGAGTTTAGTGGGAGCATTACCTGTGTAAAACCTGAGGATATAGATGGTTAATAGAGTGTGTTAAATTTGTCATGCAAAACTTTGTTTCTTCAGACAGGAGTTCTGAATCCATTCACTTTTTCATCAGTTGATTTTCAATCAAAATGCAAGGCCTAGGGATGATTATCTAGTAAATACTTCATAATATAGTAATACATAATAAAGTAATACTTTTGTTGTTAGTGGAACTAATATGAGTACCAGAAACAGCACATTACAAAGGTAACTTAAGGTTTTAGAAGTCTTGTCATTTAAATTAATTATTCAGGCTAATTGAAAGATATGTTTTATTTTGCAGGCATTTGGTAGCACCATAGTGATTAATCCTGAAAAAGACAAAACCATGGTCCAAGAACTTCTTGATTTTAAAGACAAAGTTGACCATATTATTGATGTTTGCTTTCTCAAGAATGAGAAGTTTGTAAATGCCATGAAAGAAGCCTTTGAAACATTCATTAACAAAAGACCAAATAAGCCAGCTGAACTCATAGGTATTTTTCTTCTATTCCTTTCATGTGAGAATTTGTATGCTGAGGTGCTGATGCACTTACAGATGGGATATGCTGGAATTGTGTGTTAATACATGCACAGTGCACATCAAACTGGGGGTCTACTGTCCCTGATGCGAGGGAATTGTTTGGGAGGGTAGCATCAAACATTAAAAGCAAACTGTTCATCACTTCACTGGCTAGGTTGTAGAAAAGTGCAGAACATCAGAATTTGGGCATTCCAGCAATTGGCTAGTATCCAGACGTGAGAATACTGCTAATAATTAGATTTTTTCAGAAGCTTACATGACTGTGCCATCAGCACGTGTGCACAGAGCTGTTGGGGGTTTAATATGTGAAAGGGAGGAGAGCTGAGGATGCACTGAACCTCTCATGGTGTGGGGACAGTGTGTCTGGTTTGCAAAGAACATTATTTACAGATCTGTGCATTACATGCCTGGTGCTCTGCACTTCTGAATCATTTCCTCACACAGTGACTAATATCTTCTTTGGAATTGGTTGTGCTGTTAGGCTTGTGGAGTGATACCTTTTTTGCATTAATTCCCTAACTATAATGTGCTTACCAGACTATTTGAAATTAAAACAAACAGTTGAGTTTGATTGAAACTAGAAATTAAAACAAAATAGTGATCTGCTAGAGAAATTCAGCATTATAAACAACACATTTAAATAACTGATTTACATAATTTTCTTCTGATCTTTTTGCTTCTATTACAGCCATATCAATCTGCAACAGCAGTGACTTTTTGAGATAGCAATATAAACCAAGTTGGTTTTTTTTTCCCCAGGCAAAATGTTTTTTTATCATTGTATATGAGAATAAAGTTAAGATGCAGTCATTGCTTATCTGAAAAAATATACTAGGCTATGTTTTTGTAACTTTAATAGCCTCTATGAAAATGAGGTAGCAGTTATGAGGCTGATAGAAAGTGATTTCAGGATCCTTTAAATTTTCAGGATTTTGTAATATTAATTTAGAAATTTTTGTTTTGTTGTGATTAGGCATGTGCTAAACTCTGTTCTTCAACACTCTTTTAGCTAAATATGTAGATTCAAAGCTTCGTGCAGGCAACAAAGAAGCTACTGATGAAGAACTTGAAAAAATGCTGGATAAAATTATGATCATATTTAGATTCATATATGGTAAGTATTAGGTTATTTGGGGTTTTTTTTGGTGGGGATACAGTTGTTTAACCAGTAACATAAAGGTACTTTGAAATTATTTTTGCAATCTGGTTTCATTTTTAAGTGTTTGTTCTCTGTAGATGTGGTTTGTTGGCATAGTGCTGTTTAACTACTTTGCCTGTCAAATTGTAAATAACAAAACCTGTGGAAATCTTCATATGAAGGCCCATTTTGCTTTCCTGAGCTTTGAATTAGGCCTCTTTTAGGTGATGTTTGTTTAAAACCAGCAGTGCTTTGTGATCACGTTCAAATCTCATCTCTTACAGGAAAAGATGTCTTTGAGGCCTTTTATAAAAAAGATCTAGCAAAGAGACTATTAGTTGGGAAGAGTGCATCAGTAGATGCTGAAAAATCTATGCTTTCCAAACTCAAACATGGTAAAGTATCTATCTATCTAATCTATCATCTATCTATCAATCTGTCATTTCTATCTATCAGCTTTCTTTTAAAAGTAGTGGTTTTAACAGGCCTTCAGAGAAGTGCTGTTGGTATTTCCCCTTTCCATGAGGTCAAAAGCCTTTGTGCAGGTCCTGAATGACTGGTGGGTTTTGAGGAGATTCTTTTGCTTTTAGTTTTGTAATGATAACAGGAAAAGGCAATACCCAGGAACTTAAAGTGCACAGTGTATAGAGTTGAGCTTCCCTGCTGAGTAAAACAGTGATGTGCTGAGAAAACTTAAGGATGACTTCCACTTGTTATTCACTGCCAGCTCTAGTCTGTCTTCTTTCTTTCATTAGCTGGAGCCTTTGGGTGGTAAGGGTGAGATTCTTAGAGCTTGATCTTGTTCTTCCTTCAGGACACAGTTTGTAAGGCAGCTGATAGGGATTAGGATTATCATCTGAGTGACTGCTGGCCACTATAGTCAAAGGTTGAAGAGTCAGGTCCATGTGGAAAAACAACTGGGTTGCAAAATAGCTACCACATTAAAACATTTTCCTCTTTCTTGTTTGTAACCTTATTCTGTACCTTAATTAGAATTCAGATTTTCATGTAAGAAAATCTACTGAAAAAGGTCATCTTGCTTGAAAGTACATTCTGACACTTGGAATAACTACTCTGAGGTGTTGAAAATAAACAGATTAATTTCTAATATTTACATTTTCTCTTTTATAGAATGTGGAGCTGCTTTCACCAGCAAACTTGAAGGAATGTTTAAAGATATGGAGCTTTCAAAAGACATAATGATACAATTCAAACAGGTACTGAGGGAAAGCCTGCTGTCTGTCTTGTCTGTTCTTTTGAAAATTTTACTGAATTTTTTAAAGATTTTTCCTGAGCAACACAGCAAAAAACTGGGACAAGCTTCTTCAAATAAACAAAAACATCACTCACAGCAATAAGAGAATTGTAAACTCAAAAAATATCTTGACACCAGCTCTAAGGCACTTTTAATACCACTATATTCTGATGCCTGGCTTGTAAGTTTTTGCACGTTTAGTTCTGGTGATTTTGTAATATTTTGATTACAAACAATTTTTAGCATTCGTTTCTCCGTTCACACTTAATAGATAGAGCTTCCCCTCAGCCTGCTAAAACACTACTTTTGCTGTTTTCTTCCTGTATGGAAAAAACATACAGGAAAGTGCTTGTTACTAATTTTCTTGTATGTAACTTGCAGTTTATACAATAAACACATCACATGTCTCAGCTCTTGCCATGCCTGTTCTAACTTTTCAGTTCAACCTGAAATATGTATATTAAACATAGTTCTATTTGTTTCTCTTTGCAGTATATGCAAAATCAGAATGTCCCTGGCAACATTGAACTAACAGTGAATATTCTGACAATGGGTTATTGGCCAACCTACGTGCCTATGGAGGTCCACCTGCCCCCAGAGGTAATGAACATCATGGGTTATATGAGTATTGGCCTGCCAGAAATGCATCTTGGGATGCACTGGCAGTTATTTTCAATAAGCCTAGAGGAAGAAATGCAGAACAATCTTTTTAAAATGAAATTTGTTTTCTTGCAATTCCTTTTATCGTTCTAAGTATTGATTTAAGGCTTAATTGATTGTTGAGGAGGGAAGGATGCTTTTAAAGTAGAAACTGTGTTTTAGTGTTTTGGGATTTTTCTTTCTTCAGATGGTAAAACTGCAGGAGATTTTCAAGACCTTTTATTTAGGAAAACACAGTGGTAGGAAACTTCAGTGGCAGTCAACACTAGGACACTGTGTACTAAAAGCAGAATTTAAAGAGGTGAGTCTATTGTTTCTATTATTCCTGTTGTTTTGTTGAGTCCAAGTCTGGGTTGTACCTTAGGGGTATATGGGGAAGTTTTTTGTACTGTGATGGAAAACTTAACACTGTTTTTGCAATTACTTTTAACCTCTTGCTATCTTTTCCAGAGTTAGTAGTTTCTGAAACAGATGTGTTAATGTCTAAGAACATGTGCCCTATTTCTGTACTGGGGAGAAAGAAAAGCCTTGTTGGGGAAAATATCCAGTGGGTTTAGCTCCAGATTAAAAATGGCCCTCATTTTTATAGTGGGGAGGAAAAAAAAGGAACCATGTTTTCTTTGATGGCCTTACTTCATCTGATAGCATTAAGCATCTTCACAGTAAGCTTTTCATCCACTGAAATAAAGAAAAATTCTGGATTGTACAAGAACACAACTGTTTTGAAAGTTATTCCCCTTCAGCATTTCTTCATGGGCACAAAATTTTTTCGTAAAATAGGAATGCTTACCACTTCCATTTTCAGAAAAATTTTAATGGTAAAACAAGTGTTATCAAATTTGGCTGTTCCAAAGATACTATGGTTCCTTATACTGTGTTCCTTAAACTAATGTTTGTGTTAGATTTCGACTTAAAGATCTTTCAAATTGTAATTTTAAGTACTCAGTGCTTTGAGACTTGTCTGGAGACATCTGATGCATATCTTGGGTGAGTTTTGTCACTGGATAGAGTAGTCCAGCCTTGTGGCCTCAAGCTTGTGCTGCAAGTGGCCAGTAACTTCTATTCTTTCAGGTCCTCAAGTGAATAAAATAACACCCTGTTAGTGAAATAACTGACATGCAAGAGTGACTTCTTTCTCATGTCCCACTCATCCTTCTCCCTCCTCCCCCCATTAAAAACAGCCTTGTGATGTCTATTTATTTCCCTTGTGACAGGGCAAAAAAGAACTTCAGGTCTCCTTGTTCCAGACACTGGTTCTGCTCATGTTTAATGAAGGAGAGGAGTTCAGTTTAGAGGAGATAAAGCAAGCCACTGGGATAGGTTGGTATCAAAAACAACCAAGTACTTCCAAGTGCTCTTACTAAAAAAACCTAAACAACTTGTTTCTGCTTTAGAGGATGGAGAGCTGAGAAGGACACTTCAATCTCTGGCTTGTGGCAAAGCCAGAGTACTGACTAAAAGCCCCAAAGGCAAAGATGTGGAAGATGGTGATAAATTCACATGTAATGATGATTTCAGACATAAGCTCTTCAGGATAAAAATCAACCAAATTCAGATGAAAGAAACGGTATATTTTTTTTAATCCTCTGGGGTTTAGATCCTTGGGTTAAGAACCTTGTTGCCTGCCCTTTTACAAGCTTTTCTCCTCCTGGTTGTCATGTACATACTGCTGTCTCTGTCAGAGTTACACGTGTAATTTGGATGACAGCACATACCTAACAGTGGTGATTTAAATGTGTGCCTCTGTACTAAGACATCAGTGGTGCTGGGTGTCTCTAAATAAGGTTAAGAGAAGTTCCAATTATTAAATGCTCTTTTTAACCTTTTAATCATTCCATGGAGCTTTACTGACTGTTTGTGAACATGGCAAATTCACTGTGGACTTGTTTCTCTGACAGCCACACAATTTAAAATCTTTAAAATGTGCAAATGTTTTAATTCTTTGTACAAGTGTGTTTTTTAATAGACAATCAGTCTCCGTATTTGTAAAGGCTTTATGTCAGATATTTGACAACAGGCATTTCACTGTCTTACACTGAGAATTGTCTTGGAGATAGAAAGAATTGTTTTGACAGTGCTGGTATTCTCATTAAAACCTTTCTAAATGGGTCCTTCAGGTGGAGGAACAGGCAAGCACTACAGAGAGAGTGTTCCAGGACCGGCAGTACCAGATTGACGCTGCCATTGTGCGGATCATGAAGATGCGCAAGACGCTGAGTCACAACCTGCTCGTGTCAGAGGTCTACAACCAGCTGAAATTCCCAGTCAAGGTGCTGTACTGCTTTTTCTACTTCTAAAATTTTATTAATTCTTTTTCTCTTCCCTGGCCTGCCTCAGTTAATGGTGCTTCTGTCTAAAATATGCATCTTTTTAGTATTAGAAAGGGCAAATACTTTCAGGAATTTTTGAAGTGCCAGTTACTACTAAAACCTATTTCCAAAGGATTTCAGCCCTAGAGTTTTTTAGCAGTAAAGGAGCAGCTGGCTCTCCTTGTATGCTTCTGCTCCACTGTTTGCAGTGGTCTGGCAAGGCATTCTTTGGCAAAGGAGAAAGTGCTTCAGATCTCAAAACCAGTTCTGCTTTACAATCTTAACTTGGTTGATACTTTTGACAGTGGTTTTTCAGGATGGATTATACTGGTAAATATATATACACACATATATAGGAATAAAAATAAAATATTGGTGAATGTCTTAAAGCTGAAGAAGCTCACAGTTGCAAAATAAAATGACTGGCTTATTGTGTACAAATGGAAATGGATTTTCAAGCAGACAGTGAGGTATTGTTGGAATTCAAATATATGATGCATTCTATCAATGGAATTGTAAAATAAAAGGTCCTGCTACTTCATTGTATTACCAAGTTGAGTGCCTGCAGGTCTGTAAGTATTGCATAAACTGCAATCAAAATCACAGGGCACCCAAACTATTGCAAAACTCATTTGCTTCAAGAGGAAATGAAACCTGTACCATCTTCTGGTTGACTGACTAAAAGTCAGAAATAGAAACACTTTGGTACATGATGCACAAACTGTACTCATTTAGAGTTCAGTTCAAACAGCAGCAAATACCTTTCCTTTCTATAAAAAACTATTTAGCTGCAGGTGATGAGCTAATTTCATAACTTTCTCTTCTATCAATTATACATTGCAGACTTAGGAGCTCTGATTCTTTAACGGATTTTTTTTTTAACTGGGGTTTCTGTTTCCTTGGCCATTTTGAACAATTTAGATATTTGGCTCAAGTGGAAAGAAAGAACTGAGAAGCATTGACTGCAAAGTAATAATGCTGACATGTGCTTTATTTTACAGCCTGCTGACCTTAAGAAGAGAATAGAATCCTTAATTGACAGGGACTACATGGAAAGAGATAAAGAAAACCCGAATCAGTACAACTATATTGCATAAACATATGTTGGCCTTTGTTTTACTGCACACTTGGTGTCCTACACAGTTGCCAGTGGATAAACTAGCCTGTTGATCCCGTTAATTGACTTTTTATACTACCGATGATTGAATGAAAGCAGTGTAATGGAAAAGTATAGTAGAGTGGACTTCTTTCAGTGGTTAACATGCCCATTTAAAGAGTACTATTTACATTTTAAGAAGAATGCTGTTGAACTCTTTGCATGTTATTTAGTAAGATGTGCAGAAAGCTGAAAGAAAGTACCTGGTCTTCTGATTCCATTTGTCTCTAGGTCTGAAGAGGAGTCCCTTGATATATGACAGATATTTTTCACATCTTTAAATGGAAGCAGAAGGTTCATTAATATAAGAAAATAGCCTTTAAAATGCTTAAACTGCATGCAAACTTTTAATTTACTGTACAGAATGCATTTCAGTTATACATACCATTGGTTTGATTGATGCCCACACTTGGATTTTTTTCTCTTGAGAGGGGAAAATGGGGGAATAAGCCAACCTATGCTTATTGCTGGTCTAAGGGAAAATATTCTTGGTTGCAATTAAGACAAAATGGTACCAATATAAAAAGATGTATAAAGTTTGCAGTGTGGGCATATATATTGTATATACAAACACCATTCTTAAATAACTGCTACAACAAAACAAGTTCAGATTAGATTTATATGGCTTGCCTGTGAGACTTGGTGTTCACCTTTGGAAATTTTAAGCATAAAACAGCCATAATGGAAGAAGTGACAGTTTTTACTAGTCATGGGTAGGAGGCCTTCACCTCTTGGCAGCAATACTCTAGAATAAAGAGAATCTATTAAGAGATGAAAAGCCACACTGTTATTGTGGTAAAGCTGTAAGAACAAAAATTGCAAATGGATTTTAATACTTGTTTTGCTTTGCAACATTCTAAACTTGAAGTAACCTCAAGGTTTAGACAGGGCAGCTCTTCTAAGACTGCCCTGCTTTGGATTGCTTTAACTTAAAGCTTTAAGAACTCAGCCCTAGAGCCTAGCAGGCCTCCTAGAACCCAGAAGCCTACCTCTCATATAATAAGTTAAGTATTGCTACAAGGCATCTAAAATATATTTTCTTAGATGACCAGAGAGCATTCTTTGCATCTTTATAAGACATGGGAGAGTAAGTCACTTGAATGTAGAGCTTTGTTTCAACAAAATACATTTTTTATTGCTTATAGCAGCATGTGCCAGGAATATATGGGAAAAAAAGGTGTCAGCAGAAAAGGAACTCCTCCACGTACCAGTTCTTCCTTACCCAGCCAGGCTTTAGACCTATGATCAGCTGTGTTGCAGAGCACAATGAAGAACCTCATCCTCTTTCAGGCACTGATAGTCCTGGGGAATACCAGATATCTCTTGAAAGCAAGATGTTACTTTTGTTTAACGGCAGTGTAACTTAGCTCTCTATGACCTATAACTTCTATCACTGTGATCCCACATTCAGGGGTGTGCGTGTGTGTGTGTGTGTGTGTGTTTTCTATCTGACACATCCCATCCTTACTGCTTTTTTTTATCTACTGTTCAACTCCATATATTCTCCAGCCATGTTTTCTCTCAGGCTCTTTTGTATGCAGTCCTCAGCTGACAGGTGAAGCAAATGTGGGTGGTTTTTTTCCTACTAAATTATTTGCAGTCACCCTCAACTAACTGTCTTACAGCTCTTTGTGATCTGCAGAAAATCTACCTTGCCCCTTAAAACTATTGCAGCCTAACCACTGGTAGACATCCAGGGCCACCCCTGCCTCTGTGAGACAAATACTGTCTGTAGAGTTGTGTGGTAAGAACCTTGAAGACTCCTGCAAATCTTCAAGTATTAGCTCAAATCCACTGGGGAGGAAAGAAAGGCCCCCACCATCAAAAAAAAAAAAACTGATTTGCATTCAATGTTCCATTTTCTTGTATGTGTTTTGTATCTTCAGACAATAAAAGATTCCTGTTAAAGAGAATTGGAGAAGAGGCATAAGACTTAACTCTTTGGGAGACAGGAGATGATGTATTGAGCTGGTTCCATTCAGTCTGTTGTAGCATATAAATCTAACACCACTACATGTGTGAACACCTGTTGTGGTAAAACCCTCCCTCTTTACACAAGTGTCACATTCAGTCAAACTGCAATGGACTGTAGGTCTATTTCATTTTTATCCTGTCTATTTCAGTAACTTTAATGCAGAAAATATTATACAGAAAGTGTCCTCAAATCTCATCAGAATTCACAACCTGAGGCAGACCCTAAGCGCAATCCAGTTAAAGCAACCCAAAGAATGGACTTTGAGAACCCTGGCTAGACCAGGAGAGGGGTGAGCGAGGAGGGGAGAAGGCTTCTCCTTGTAGCTCCGTGGGTTTTCCCCAAGAACTTGTTCATCTCTTCTGCTAAGGTCTCGCTCATTCCTGGTTAATGACAAAGCTGCAGCCAAGATTTGTCATCATACAACTCCGCAAATTCTTGCTGGGATCCTGTGCCTGCTTATTGAGCCATATATATCTCTGTAAGAAAAAACTGAAATGGGCTTGGGCCACAACTCATCTGGCTAGAACACAGCTTGTCTTTTTGGCCACACATTTTTAATCTTGACTCTTGCATGCAGTTTATAGCACCTTGTTCATAAGAAATTGCAGTTTATTCTTAGAAATATATATTTTAGGTTTTTTAATCTTTATACCCATAAATGGACTATTTTTTTGTCTTGGCTGGTTTCAAAAGTGACCATTTTGTTTAAATGCTGTAATTGCAAATGTGTTGTAAACGTTGTTTTGTTCTATAGTTTACACAAAGGTGCCAAAGTAAATAGTTAATAAAAAAAAAACCCTTGCAAATTGTTAAGTTGCTTTAGCTGTTCTTCATATTTTGGTCTCAGCTTTTATTTTTTATTTTTTTCTCAGCCTTTTATTTTTTCCTAGACATATCATTTTGCCCTAATGCTTTCTTTTAAAACAGAAAAAAGTGCATCTAAAAAAATGTTCAAATACCACTTTTTTTTTAGCGCTCTCATATAGTAGGAAGAACATTTTCTTTGAAATGTTACACTAAAATTGTAAGAGTACAGCAGCATTCAAAAATGTAATATACTTTTTGTATAACAGTCTTGAGAGAGTGTCTGGAGTGGGGGGGAAAAAACTAACCCTGTTACTTTTCAGAAGCCTCTTCCCTCAGCTACCAGAATATGAAATTGTGCTTTTTCACAGCATCAAAAACTTACAGTTTATGCAGACTTGCAAACAGGGCATGTATCACCATTGCATCCTTTGATGCAAAAAGCAGCAAAACCTTTTTTATGTTTCATAAGTCTGATATGGGTACAGAGAGTCTTTCTTAAGTTGGTAAATAATGTAAATACATGTCCTTTCAGAGAGTGAGTCTGTTATCTAGGTATTTTGTGTCATTTAATAAATATTAAACAGTTTTGTGTTGATAAACTCTTGTGTGTAAAATGCCTTCTTACTCCAAGTTCTGTATGTTGGGCTTACTAATGTTTATGGCTTCTTTAGATTCTTTAGCTTGTGCTTTGATAGCAAAATACTTGTTTGCTACTTAAATAAGTAGTTCCTTATTCATTCAGTCATTAAAATCCCTTGAGTTTTCTAAGTGGCTTCTACTCCTGAATTATTATTATTTTGGGTTTTTTGCTAAGTCTTCTATGCATCCACATCGACTCTGAATCGGGATTAGAATCTGTACAAGTGGCAGAAATACACAAAACTACTGGAGGTGGTGGCTTGTTGATCCTAGAGGAGGCACCTCTCCTGCTGTGTGAATATTCCCTGTCTCCCAGTTTATCATTATTTAATGACTCTTTAATGATTATTGAAGTATGAAGGACAGAGCTGGATAGGGAATTTGCTTCTCATATTAAGAATGGCCAGTTGGACATTTCTTGATTTTTCTTCTTCACCTTGAGCAGCTGGATTAAATCGGAATGGAAGGACTGTGTCCAGCCTGGCCCTTCCCAGTTCAGGAGCTCTGAGGACTTGGTGGAAGGGGGAGATGGAGTGTGTTGAATTTCATTTTTGAATTCTGGCAACTGGAACAGCTGTAGCACAAGTGCAGATGCTGTGAGCTGCTCTGTGGAAGGCTGGCATGGGCTGCAGGGGGCTGACCCTGCACTGCTGGAACCACACAACAGCCTTGGGGCAGGTCTGGGAAGCATCTGCCACCAGTCCTGCTCAGCTGATTCCTTCCTGTCTTACAGCTTGGAGGCATCTAAAGGCATGGGATGGTTTTTCCACCAACACTCCCCTTAAACTCCTACATTCCTCACCAAAAAAAAAACCACCAAAAAAAAAAAACAAAGGTCCTACAGAGTCCTGTTTGGAGTTTGATTGATAATCTGTGTACTCTGAGGGGGAAAAAAACCAAAGCAGTAAATTCTTTCATTCCTTCTCCTGTGTGAAGTGCAATATATGCCACTGTACTTGCTCCTGATTGAGAAAAACTGATGACAAATGAAATTTAAGATGGTAGCCTTGGATTTGCCTTTTTTGATCCCCCTTAAAGAGGCCACGGCCTGTGGACATACTGTGGCATTTAAACACTGAACACCTCAAAACTGACTTTAGTGGTTGAGAGACACTGAACTTTGTGCAAAGGGTATCTTGTAATAGATGCAGTTAACTGGGAATTGAAACAATGGATGTTGGTTAACCTACAAAGGAGCAGGTTTTTCTTTCTGGTTAAGTAATTGTTTCCCTGGTACAAGGTCACCTTTCAAATGACTCATAGCTTGTCTTGCTGCTGCTTATGGAAAATTAGCATTAGGATATAAATTGAAGAACGAAAGTAACTTTGAAAGTGAAGTTTCTAAAATCAGTAGGACATTGCAGCACTGCAGATAAACCTCTTAAGCTGAAGAAAAGTAATTCACGTCCAACAAATACAAAATTTTTATCAATTGCTAGAGATTTTCACAGACCAGCCACAGTAACTGTGTCTGACCCTACGACCCCACCAAGAATGCCAAGTCCAAGTGAATGTTTCCAATGAATCTTTTGTTAGTTCTGTGGTTACAGCTCAAGCTGGTGCTCCCAGAGAGGAACCATTACCCTCTCAGTCACACCCCTGACACTCATCACCCAATCCAAGTAAATCACTAAATTCTGGTCTTGATTTCTTTCTGGGTTCCGTTGTTCCTGGGCTGGCCACCTTCTGATATTTCTTTTTCTCTTGGAATTGTCTCCTTACCCTTATCATCTCCCTTCTGCTTGTATCTGCTGAATTCCAAGAGTTCTTTTGCTACCAGCATTGTTACATTTATTAGATCAAGTTTGGTCAGCTCATGCAGCCTAATGAGACTATTCAGATAGGAGAATGCAGTTAACCTAATTTTCTCTATAGCTGTTGGTAGCTCTTTATCTTACTCCTTAATCAGTTGTTTGTCAGCTTGCAACACCTGTATTTTAGAGCTGGAGGAAAAGAGGGGTGTCACTAGATACTTCTGTGTTAAAATGCCTGAGTAATCATAACTTGCTATGAAATTCTGTCTTCTCAAAAAAGTAAGTCTACAGATTCCGTTCCTTCTAATGGTATTTGCAGTAACAAGGAAGTTGCTTTCCAGTAGATGTGTTATGCAATTAAGGAAGGCAGAGGGTCACTGCCCAGGCCACTGCAGGGCTCAAGAGCACCTATGCTTCTTTGCAAAGCTCAGTCACTATGATTTGTGGAGAGGGGCTAGCATGCAAGTAAATTACATCAAAAATTATATGGAATAGATTGCTTCTTCCTAATTGGATCAGTAAGTAGTTTTAATACAGTTGAAATATCAGTGCTGGATTATTAACAACATGTTAACCTAATATATAGCTTATTTTTCCCTTCTGAACTGAATTTCCAATGAAATTATCACAGCGCCTGTTCTGTTTTACCCTTGTGTTCTCTCTGCAGCTGGAGGTATAGCTGGAAAAAATCATTATCTTGGCCAAAACCAGATACCTTTGTCAAAAGCAGGTCCGTAATTACATCCACAAAGTCCTTCAGCTGGTGCTAGTTTGAGGCTCCAGGCAATGCTGCTCTATTAATTTTCAGTCAGGCTGGGCAGGGCACTGCACAGGCCAAGTTCTGCCATGTGTGTGCTGGGGAGAAGGTGCAGCTTTCAAGCCTGAGATGGGAACAAAAATTACAAAACACAGCCTCTGCAAGGTGAGCTGGAACCTTGTCACTGCACAGGTAAAGCTGGTTTGTAGGATGTGGCTGGGGACTGAACTGGTTCTTCAACCACAGGTTGTGATTCTGACACTTGCAGAATTGGCACCGTGTGTGTATCACTTCAGTTTCTCCCTTTTTATTCCTAGAGTAGCAGTTGCTGCTTCAAATCCCAGTTCCAAAAGCACAAAGCAAACACACAGCCTCAAACTGCAAAGAGATCATTCCCCCAACAAGCTCTGTTTCAGGACAATGCAGTGAACAGGCATCAGCCTGGTGTTTGCCAGACCTGGTTTCTGATCTCTGTCAGAGCTGGAAATTATAGACTACCTACAAATATCACTATGTTCTCTGTAAAAGGGATGTGGTGTTATTCTAGGTCACAAGGGATCCTGTAGCACGGAAGTCCTGCAGTTAAATATCCAGTTATGAAAATGGCTGTATAATACCCGGTTTCTCTCCCAGCCTTGCAGTTTAGATGTAACTTCTCCTGCTGAAATCTCTCAGAAAATGTTACAGCCAACACATCTTTCATAAGAGCTGAAAGTGGGAGGTGCCTTCTGTGCGGAGCCATTTTCACGCAATAATTTCAGCTCTGAAGCTGGCAGATGTATCCCCAGCAAGTTAGCACTGTATGTCGATCAAACCACAAAAGCGAGAGTATCGACACATCTCCACTTCGCTGTAACAAGCCCAAAGAACATATTGTCAGTCAAACAAGTTCTTTTTTTACCACATTAAACAGAGCCACATCTATAAGCAGCTTGGTCTGACAAAATGCATGAACCTCATCTGCTGGCACACGGTAACCCAGCTGCCCAGCGCTGCACCACAGCGCTGGGAATGCTTTTCCAGCTGTTTTTCCAGCTATGTCGCGACACGAGCGGCTTTACAGGAAGTTTCGCAGCTCTCTGCTGCAACCTGCTCTCTGCCCGCTTCACCTCCCCACCGAGCTTTCTTTTTTTGGCTTTTCACGTGATTTCCCCGGTCTTGACTCAGCAGTTTCTCGCAGCAGCGTTTATTGGTTTGGTTTCCTAGCACCACCTCCCCCAAAAGCGGCAGCTCCGAGGCGCTGCCGCCTGCTCGGAGCCTTGGCGGGGATCAGATGATTTTTTGGAGCTGCCGGGCAGAGCCCTCCCTGCCCTGCCCGAGCAGCCTGGCTCGCAGCTGAGCCATTGCAGGGGTCACTCTGTGCTGGACCTCATTGCGGTGTCCGGACCCCAAATCCTCGGTCCAGGGCTAAAAACTGGGGCTGGGTGGGAAGGAAAACTCGGGAATAGCTGTAACTCCCAGTTGCTGGCACAGTCCCAAGAAGGTCCCTGTGGTTCATTCCCCTCTGCCAAGTGGAACTGGGACCTCTCTGGCCAGCATTAATACATTCCTTTTTCCACCCCTTCCACAAGAAATGGAACCAAATCTTTTCTCTGCCTCCTGGGAAGGAATAATTGGTTCTGCCATAATCTTTTCCCTGGAAAAAATTCAGGAATTGCCCTTTTGTTTACAGATATCTAAAAGAATAAATAAAAATACATTAGAATAAAGTAATGATTAATCCTAGGGAATATCTCTTTCTTCTTTTTATCACAACCTCTACTCTTCTGCACCAAGAATCAAAAACCTTAAGTTACTCAGTGCTTCCTTAAACAGTGGACACTTTGCTTCTGACCACACACATCCATCAATTTTGGCAAGTCCCAGGGCTAAATCATAAGCTGTACAGATATAGTATTTAACTGATGAAACTGCTAAAGGATTCAGGAAGGATTAAGCATATGATGAAAATGAAATTAGGCTTGAAATTATATTCCTTAATGAACTAAAGCTTAAAAAAGAAAATATAAGGTTTTGCATATTTGCTCTTAATACATGTCAATACTTTCTTAAAACGACTGATGCCAGACAGTGTAACATGCAGTGAAACTGTAATGGTGTACAGAAACAATACAGTCCTCACATCCAGCAATAAACATAAGGAATGTGAATGTCTTAGAAAACCAGGATCAATTTGCCATCCATCAGTGACTCCCAAAATCATGCCAACTGCAAAATCATTTCTCTCTACTAAGCAAGAGGGTAAGGCATTTTCTCTGCATCATGGTAACAATCATTCACTCTTCTCTCATTAAAGAAAAACAGCTGAGAATGTGAGTTTGAGCTTATGTTACTGAAGTTGAACTATCACGTAAATTTTATTGTTAGGACTGCCACAATCAGTATAGAAATTACTCATGATAAATAATATGCCGTGGATATTTTTTGAGGTTAAATCCTAAAAGTACTGAATATAATGACTTATGGAATTAAAGAGGAATCAGACAACACCTGACCCCAACTACAAATTTTCTAGGACAGCTGAAGGATTTGTTAAACGTGAGAGGAACAGAGCTTCATTTTGCTCCCTCCAGAGCTACAAAGATGAGACAGGACTTGGGAGCTGCTAAAAAATTCTGTTTAGGGAGAACAGTGCCAAAATCAAGCTTCTGTCAGTTGGCTGGGCAAGAGGAGAATATGAAAATGCAAGAGTACATTGCTTTTAACAACCTCTTATCACGTCCAGATGGCTGGAGCATGTGAGCTTTGTTGGACAAACCTCTTCTCCTACACGAACACGAGGTGTTTGTACCAACTCCTTGAAGGTGGAATTTGATCCTCTGTTCTTCCCAAAGGCAGAAACCCCTTGGGCAGCCTTTGTGGTTGTCCCATTGTTTCCTGTACCCACAGGTGCATCAGTCCTTCTGTGACTGTGTGACAATGACAATAAACCACCATCTCAGTCTGCCAAGTTTGTGTAAAATGATGTCCCACCACCACATGCCCATGGCAGGCTGTTATATGGCAGGAATGGAGGGCAGGGATGGAGTACAGGGAGGGTGAAGTAACTAGATGCAAACAGAAATAATCTGTTTTCTGGTATTGATGATATTATTTCTGGTGCAAAGCAAGGTATTTTCCATTCTGCTAAATTAAATAAACTACACCATTCTTTTTATCCCACACTAGTTCCTATTTTTCTTGTGTTATTAAACAGAAAAAAATTTACTTGTTATGATTGGTACCATTAGATTTCATTTCAAGCTTCACTATACTGGCATAAAGGAAACAAGTTAATCAGCCTTCCCATTATGTCTGCAGAATACCCAGTTGGTTCAGAGCCCACTTCCTATGTGCAAGCAAGAGATCCAAATATTCAGAATTCTTCACTCAGAACAAGGGAGTGTTGGAATATATCAATGTAAAGACATAAGTTCTGCAGTAAATATTCCAGCAGATGCTTAAGGTGCCGTTCCAATGCATGAACTATCTGAAGAGACCAATCATTTTCTCCTCTTCCAATTAATTAAAGCTTAATTCAATGTCTGTCTCCTAACAGTCAAATCCTCCTAATGTAATTGCTCCTAACTCCTCATGAGATCACTTTTTAAAAACAGAACTTTGCACTAAAGGAGTGAAGCCTGAGGAAATGCAAAATTCCCAGAGCAGGACTCTCCCTCACCTCTGAAATGCCCCATTCTTTGTGGTGGAGCTGAGGAAGACTTGCTGCTTTCAGAATTCGTGGTTTCATCTGTGCTGCTGTTACTGACATTTCCCTACAGCCTACAGCAAGTCAGTTATTAAATATAAAGTTTATTTCTTCAAATAATTTTTGACAATTAAGCCCAAAGGATAAATACAAATTTACTCTAGGTGTTTTGAAATTACATGAATTTGTGGGTCACATGCAGCCGTGCTTAGACAAGTGCAGGTGCAGGTGTGTAACATGCATGGTGACTGGGCTCTAGGTGTAGTTATCAAGCACACAAAGAAATGCAAAGAAGCAGTGAACTTGTCTGACCCCAAAAGCCCTCGTGTGTGGGACCCTCATTTGTTTGATGCCCTGGTTTTGTGGTGGCCCTGAAATGGCTGCTTCGGTTTTGTGACACTCCATGGGACAGTACAGGATTGCAAGCACACAACTGAGAGAAATTAACTGCCCTTTGATAACAAATTGCACTATTTTCACTTCCTCAAGACTGCAAAACTGCTTTCCTATCAACACCATCTACACTCCAACTGCCTCAGTCTTTCAGGTCAATGTGTTTTATTGTCTTCTTCAGACTTCATTTTCTTCCCCCATGGCTGCAGATGTCTCTTAGAGCCTGATGATCCAAAATCATCAGTTCTTCCACACTATCAGAATCAGGAACATGTCGTTCCTTGCTGAGCACAGAGCTCCTGTCTCCTCAGGCCATCTTCCTTACTGTCTCCCAGCCTCCACACCTTCTTCCCCATCTCCCCTTTCTCTGCCAAGCCAGACAGACTTGTTTTATTTGAGTGTGGGTTTTTGGGGTTTTTTCTCCTTCTACTCAGTAGTGTCCAGGGTGCAATCCAACATCCACCACATTTTATACCTCCTTTCAGACCCAAATCCATCAAGTTTTTTGTCCACCCATCTTCTCCCCACTTCACACCGCAGGCTCCCACCCATTTGCCCCAAGCTCCTGTCTTCTCCCACCGTTTTCTGCGCCACTTTCTGCCTTTCAGCAGCAGCAAAGAGCGCCCTAAAGCTGGGGCGCGGGTGCCAGTGCTCTCCCCGCCGCAGGGACCGAGCCTGCGGGGTTTGTGCCCGGGGACCGGAGGCAGCGAGCCCCGGGAGCCGCGTGGGGGGACGGACGGACAGATTGACAGCCGCTGCCCAGAGCGAGGAGGGGTGCACTGAGAGCATACTAGCCCTTCGTATTTATTGCAAACACGGACGAAATATTCATTCCATATTTTTTCTCAGCGAAAGCCGCTATATTAAACTTCTCTGGATGCGCATCTCTCCTAAGCCACCCCTTCCCAGACTAGAACCGCGCCGCTGCAGACCGCAAACACTGCCGAGAGGGCCAGAACAAGCCGCCGCAACCCTGCCCGTGCAGAGGCC
>JAHLSL010000017.1:24634045-24659915 GCA_025920805.1 Petroica traversi
CGGGGGGCCGGGGCACGGCTGTGCCGCGATTTACCGGGTCACCGATACAACAGCTGGGAAAAGTTGTCTTAAACCGGGAAGGGAATTTAACACCCGTGTCTTTCGAGCTGGAAATCTTGGAAACACAGGGAAGGCGCTCCGATCCCATCTCTTAGGGGTCAGCTTGAGTCGTAATTACTGATACAACACATAAAATAATAGAGCCTGGTCTGCAAGCAAGCACATTGTTCACGTGCTGTGTTCGTGCCCTTTGGTTTACCCAGTGTGTCACCAGAAAGCTAGTGCTTACTTCAGAGTCAGAATTTCAGGTTGGAAGGGACCTCAAGGATCAGCTGGTCCAGCCTTTCTTGGCAAAGGCACGGTCTGGGCAAAATGGCCCAGAACCCTGTCCAGCCAGATCTTAAAAGTGACCAATGTTGGACAGTCAACACTCTGAAATTATTAGTTTATGTCAGGTTAACAGACTGTAAAACATTCTCTCAGTTTTTGCCAGCTTTGATAATTTCATATTGGGCTTCCTATTTTTGATGCTTTTTAGAAATCTAGCTATTCTTTCAGTGTCTGGTAAATTGAATATGGTCCTGACATAATTTACTGCTTTGTGATGAGCTGTCCTCTTAAGTGGTTCTAGAAAACGAAGAAAAAGCAATGTCTTAATAGCTAATCATATCTTACAGGCTTTTTCCAGTCCTATGCAGTGGAAGTAGATATAAAAGATGCTTCTAATGCTACATGCCTGTATGCAGATTGGATGATGAGGTTCTTGATAACATATGAAACAAACAATGGTGATTATGTAAGTATTTGGGGGTAACTTGCTGAGAACTGGATCTTGACCTAGATAGAAGTTTAAGCTCTTTTACCTAGTGTTTGATTTCTTACTTTTTTTTTACTATGTCAGTTGAGAAGAATATTCTTACGTAGTCCTTACAAAATAAAGAATAACAAATGGCAGTCACAAAAATGACTGAAAGTACGCTGTTGCTCTTACTTAAATTACATACACAAAACTCACCAAGTCTAACCAGTATCAGTGTAGTTACGTTCTTAGCCCAAGCAGTAAATGTAATTGCAGCTCAGCAGGATCAAGATTTACAGCCAAGTTAGAGTTGCATTTTTGTACTTGAATCTGATATGGCTCCTTTCTCAGACAGGTGTCAGGGAGCCTTTATCATAGTTTTCTAGAGTAACTTAAAATAATCTCATTTACCTTGTGCAAGGTTTCAGCTAACTCCAGCAAGTTTATAATGTTGTCATGGGGAAGAACTGCATGTGAGTGCATTTTAAATTACCCTTTTCTTCTAGAAAACCACAACTCTGAATTTGTCATCGAGTGTGACACACAATGGAAGCGTCTGTGGCAATGACACACAAGCTGCAGTTGTGGCAGTGCAGTTTGGAGAAGGCCATTCTTGGAGCATTAGTATCACAAAAACCAGTGAAACTTACCAGGGAGACTACATCACACTGACCTACAACACCAATGACACAGCTGTATTTCCTGATGCTAAAAGAAAAGGTAAAGTTCAGTGCAGAATCTGACTTGCAGAGCAGTCTCAGCCAGAAGTGTCAGACCTCGTGTACCTGACCTGGCTTGGCTTTTTTAAATTACAAACAGGAGTTAGTAATGAATGTAATGAGTTCTGTACCACGTGCTGCCAACTGCTGTTCCTTGTACCTGCCTGCTGGGTAACAATGCAGGCCAAATGGCTTCCCTGAATGTGTTAATTCCTGTAAGTGGAAGAGAAGGGGAAGGATAAACAGCTTTGATCAGTGAAGTGCTGGTAGACAGCAGGTGCATGGAAGATTAATTTTAGTGTGCACTGCTTGACCTGCTCCCTTGCCAAGCAGTACAGTGTTAGGTTGTCTGTGTACTAATGCCTATTAATAATAGAATTTTTTTGTCCTTAAAAATTTAAGTAAAAGGGTTCACTTTTCTAATGACTTGTCAAGTTCTGCAAGCTTGGTTACTCTTGCATTACCTTGCACTTCAGGTCAGGACACATAGGGAAAACATTCAAGAGAGCTTTGGATTGTTAAACTTAATTATCTCTTTGTCTTATGGAATTATATAAAACTTAACACTATCTCTAAGTTCTTATAGTTCATAAGGCATTAAAACATTTGTGCTTGTTTGTAGGACCAGTTTCTGTTCTTGTGAAGGATCCTTTGCATCCAGTTCAACTGAATACTGTCTTCGTGTGTCATAATTCCTACTCTGTTGAAGGAGAAAATGTAACACAGATTTTCTGGAATGTTACTCTGCAGGCTTTTGTTCAGAATGGCACAGTCAGTAAAAAAGGTGAGCATTTCAGTTTGTGAAAGAGCTTTTTTGTATTGCACCTTAGTGTAGGGAGCAAAGTCCCATAATAAAAA
Organism: Petroica traversi; assembly: GCA_025920805.1. Taxonomy (NCBI): domain Eukaryota; kingdom Metazoa; phylum Chordata; class Aves; order Passeriformes; family Petroicidae; genus Petroica; species Petroica traversi. Next base: position 24,636,422 of record JAHLSL010000017.1, read on the forward strand.
AATCCACCAATTCTAAGATGTGTTGTGTTTAATAATATTCATGTAAATATCCTCTCGTATTTTTTCCTTGTTCCTGGAAAAATAGATTAGGAGAACAGACTTAGTAGTGAACTGTAATGTCGATTGTTTGTGTGCCAAGGTGGGAGTCTTCTCAAGTGTGTATTCCAGTAATTGGGGTATTAAGAATAAGCACTTCAGAGCTACTGCTGCTGGGTAAATCATTTGAGTTTGAGGGGTTTTAGCTGACTGCCTTCCACTTCCAGTGGTGGCCTCTGCTGTTGCATTTGAATAGTCCAGAGCCTCTTGTCTCATCTCGTAGCTCAGAAAAGAGATGAGCACATCATCCTGCTGCATGTAGCATAATGGGGTCTCTTACTTGGTCTACAGCAAATATATGCCACACTTTTATAACAACTATCTGTGTGTTTTGCTTCCATGTATCAGAGGCAAGTGGTACTGAGCATGGATTTAAAACTGGGCATTAACAGAATTTCTGAGAATAAATAACTGCTGTACTTTGAGTTAAAAGACTTCAATAAAATTTCAGTAATGAAACGGTGATTAAAATGTCTTTGCAGAGTCTAGATGTCCTGCTGATACACCTACTTCTGCACCCACGGTTCCACCTACGGTTCCACCTACTATTGCCAATGCAACTACTGCATCTACCACTACTTCATCTCCTGCTCCAACTCCTCCCAAACCTGTGGAGAATCCAGACACAGGAAACTATTCTCTTAAAAGTGGAAATAAAACTTGTTTCCTGGCGACTGTAGGGCTGCAACTGAATGTTTCTCAAGACAAGGTGCTTGTTTTTTCTTGCAAAGAGTAAAAATTGCTGTAGTTATTTGGTGTGAAATCTGAATGCAAGGTATTTGTTTTGTACACTCCTGGCTGTTCAGAACTGCTGCTAACTATTGTATGTATCACCTCTCTGATATCAGAATGGTTTTATTGCATAATACTTGTCTTCAGATACCTTATGTGGATTCAACAGAATTTGTTACTGATAATACTTCTAACATGATTAAAAGTCTGGAAGTTTTTTAGTGGTTATGGCTGTTGTTCCCTGCAGATATTGTCTTTACCCTCTGAGGGCAGCCTGTTGTGTTAGGGAACAAAGTAACACTTCTCAAGCAATTTATTTGTTTCTGTATTGCCAGCATATAAATTTAACTCAAACAGCCTTGGTTCCATAGCAGCCAAGCTCAGCACTTCCTGCTGTCATATTTATGACAAGCTTTTCTAACCCAATACTCTTTCTGCCTGGGACAATGTATTCCAAAGGCAGCTGAATGTGTTTGATGTGCTTTGTCTATATTTCAGCCTCTTCTGATCAACATCAATCCAAAGACAACTATTGCAGATGGTGCCTGTGGTAACACAACAGCTACTCTGAAATTGAATGATGGAAATAGCACACTGATTGGTTTCACATTTGCTGTTGTAAGTAACTTATTTGACACTAAGTTTTCATTTAATAGCAAGGATGATGATCCCTCATAGTAAAATCCTCCTGTTGCTTGCTGGTGGTAGGCTGCTCCCATATGGGAAGTGGAACTGGCCAGCTGAGTGCCTCAAGACAAATAGAGAACTGGGTTAAAGGTGTAGAGTATGTGTTTGCTTTTGTAAAGCATGTGTTCTTAAAGTTGCAAATGCAGAATTGCACACTTACACTTGGTTCTTGCTTCTTGAACAGAAAAATACAAGTGCAAGCGTACAGAAATTTTATCTGAAGGAGGTGAATGTTACACTGCTCAACCGTCTGAATGGTTCTGGTAAGAAACAGTAATTAATGGTTCTGGTAAGAAACTTAAATGAGTGTAATATTTTATTCCATGTCTGCATCAAATACTTCTGGCTTTTTTTCAGTATTGTTCAGGCTTACTGTTAGTTCCTTCTTTGTGTCTAGAAGTTGGTAAGAACAAAAATAATCAGCAGAAATGGCTGTAAGAGTTACTTTAAACAGCAGTGTGACACCACTCTACAATTCCTCAAACTTCTGCTGATGGAGTCACTGTAAATTAAGAGGGCTTACCCTTTTCAGTAATGTAATTTTTTGGGGTGTGAAATACGGTTGTACCAACTTGGAAGCTTTTTTCCTAAACCAGCTGTTGTCTTCTTTGATTGAAGATGCTGCTGTGTCGTCCAACCACTTGTACTTAACTCTCATTGAAAAAAGACCAGTCCTTCAAAAATGAAAACATACATTTTTTTCCCAACAAACATATGTTTTTTTCTTCTTTTTTTTTCTTTAATTGCTTGTCATAGCTAGAGCAATGAAAGAGCACTAAAGCTAAAACACTTGCAGCTCTGCAACACTGAGATGAGTGAAAGTACACAGAAAGCCTGATGTCATGTACATATGAAAGAGTGGTTACTACAAAATACTGCAATAGCTTCAGTCTCTGATTTCTGGTTAAGCAGATCAATCCCACTTTGCGCTACTTTGTTTTTCAGACTAGTCTGCGTTGAGGTTTTGGCCCCTCTAGATTCAGCTCCTCAGCCATACTGTGTTAGCAATTGTCTTGCATTTTAAGTGAACATGCAAATTCCCTTTCTTTTTTTTTTCTTCTTTGTGTAGTAATTTCAAGTGCAGATAACAGCAATTTCAGCAAGTGGGATGCTTTCCTTGGTAGCTCTTACATGTGCCGAAAAGAGCAAACTCTTCAGATTAATGAAGATGTTCAAGTACATACTTTCAATCTATGGATTCAGCCATTCCTTGTGGAGGCAAATAAATTTGCTACAGGTAAGAGTTATGTTTTTGTTTTTAGCGATGCTTGCAAAATTCTTACTTGCTAAAAAGCACCAGCATTAGGTACAAGCACTTTATCTCGGAAGCTCTGGTTCCAATTTTTTAAAAAATGCTTAGATGTACATGGAATGAAGAGAAGCTCTGAGACTGACATTCAAGTTCAAGCAAAGCTTTTTTTCTCACTTAAAAATGCCTGCTAATTGGTTCTCCTTCACAAAACTTGAATGAGTTAGAGACACTGAATGGGTACTTAAGTATTGCTGTGCAGATTAGGGTAGAAGTTACCTGACAAGATCTTGACATACAGCTTTGTGTAGCTCAGATATGTAAAAAGTTGGACAGAACTTTTGCAGAAGTGGACTTTGGGAATACTGTTAGGCGTTTTGTTTCTTTTTACCTGTCAGTCTGAAGAATAGGAGTGTTGGGCAAGAATGAACTGTCAGAGCTTCCTTCAGAGGCAGTCTTGAATATCCAGAACTAAAGAGAGATTCTGAAATGTTTATTTGCTGCATTATCTTGAACTAGTCTGGAGAAAACTGAAATGTCTTAAATTACCTCTTAATATTTAGTGCAAACTGGTTTTTGTGCTCAATGCTAATACTTGCAGCACAGTATTGTTGGATTAGACTGATCTGTAGACAAATAGATTGAAAAGTTCTGCTTTTAGACAGAAGTAAGATAACTCCAGATGTGTAGGGTAAACAGTCTTTCTAAAGAGTTAGGGAGCCTTTTCACTCTGTAGTTGCAGCTAGCTTTCTTCTAATTATAGTTATTTTATCTGTGTAACATGTCTTCATTCTGGATAGATTCTTGATGCTAAATCTAGGTCACTTTTATCCTTAATGAGTGAAAGCACCAACCTGACTTGCCTTAAGTGTGAAATAAGTCTGGTTCATGAATGTAGAAGAATGGCTGGTCCCTTGCCTAGTGCCTTGCAGATCTTGTGCACAGGAAAACTCGTACACCCTTAGCTTGCTATAGGTTATCAACACACTGTGTAATTATGATGCTTAAATATGCTAAATGTATCAATGAGATCTCTGCAGCTCTTTCTTGCGTAGTTTAAATAGTACTTGATTTTTAACATCTTTGTATTAAGGAAAACAGATTTTTATACCATACTTGGCAAGTATTCTGTCTTTATTTATTCCTTATTGCAACCTTTTTCTCACCTACAGCCCAGGAGTGTTCGCTGGATGATGACAGCATTCTAATCCCAATTGTAGTTGGTGCTGCACTTGCTGTCTTGATTGCCATTATAGTGGTTGCTTACATAATTGGCAGAAGAAAAAGCTATGCTGGATATCAAACTTTGTGAATCTAACTGTGATTCCTGTTCTGATTTCACTCTAAACAAAGCAAGTGCAAGTTCTGAAGTCCAAAAAAGACCCAAAACTTAGGAGTAATTACTAGACACAGCTAATTGGAGTTGAGAAACAAAGGGAGAATGTTTATCTCAGATGAAGCAGAACTGTACTTTGTTTTCCTGCCCTAAGAAGACGATGTGGGTTTCATAGCTGTTTTGAAGATATCAAATACTGGATGAATTGCTAGGCTAAGGATTTTGTCTTGAAAAAATCCTAAAGCATTTAGGATTTATTTCTGCTTTTTACAAATACTAGCCTGAAACAAGAACACGTTCTGAACTGATGTGCATTGGGCACCTCCCAGAATAGCATAGAATTTGTACTTGCTTCTCTCCTCTGCATTCCTTAGTTGTCGTCTTAATTGTGGGTTAAGCTGGCAGCATTAGTCACGCTGTTGACTTGTATAGTATTTAACAAGGATTGTCTAATGCCCAATAGCAACTTCATTTTCCCTAGGATTGAACTTCAGGCTGGTGATTAAGTGATCTCTTGAAGTGGCAGCAGTAACTTACTTGCCTTTGTTAGGATTTGAGTAATTTACTCCTGCCTTGGTGTAATTTCAGGAATCATTCCTATACCATGGCTGTACAAACAAAATGAGTAACTTGCCAAATGGTGAATATATGGGAAGACTTCAGTGCCATTTCTAGATGCTTTCAAAAAAAAAACTGTTAGGCACTGAATTCTTTATTATACCTTGGCAATTGTCTAAAATGCTCACCTAAGGCAGACTTCTGCTAAATTAATGCAAGCTTTTCTTGGCTGGCATCAGTTTAAAGGGAATAACCTTTCTAAATATTCCAGGATTTTAAAGTGCACTTAACTTCATACCATACTCTGCACAGAACTGGTCTGTCTTGTTGCTTTGAATGACCATTGTTTAAAGATGCTTTCATTTAATGAGCCAGTATCTGTTGTTGCAGCTTGAGCTGTTTTTAAATCTTCATCTTGAATGGTTCTCTGCCAGTCAAAATTCACATTATAACTGCCCGCCTTTGGCACTCTGAATGTTTAATGTACTTTGTGTTGGATTGTTTGCAGTGTAGCATTTGTTAATGTTAAGAATGCAAAAGCCAAACAAGTCTGAGATGGACCCACAACACCTGTTTTTCCTTGCTGTATGGAAAGAATAACTAGGTTAAAAAAGTGCAGTGCAAGTGGACTGTTCTTAAACCACAGCTCTGTAGAGACTAATCTTGATGCACAACTTTTCTCTGGGCTCCTTGTGCTGTAATACATATTCTTACTGCATGGAAAAAAAGAAGTCTTTTAGATAATTGTGGCTTTTTGCATATGTCATAACATGAGCTGCCTAAACTAGTTATTTAATGAACATAACATTGTCTCCCCCTTTAGAATGAGTTTAGCCTGCATCAAAGCTGCTCTAGTGTTTTATTAGTGTTCTCTAGGGTTGTAGAGATGTCTGTGGCATGTTTGTATACAAATCATAAAATACACTTCTTTCAGTAATGGGTTTGGGTTTGGTTTTTTTTTTTTGTAAAGACAGTTTCCTGTTGACACTAGCCAAGGAAGCATGTATGGGTGGATAATGCTTACTATAGCTTGTAGTCTACAGCTTGAATTTTGCATCAATTACTGAAATGCATTTTAATGAAAGTGGGGAACTGCTATCTGTTTAATCATGAAACAAGCTTCAAGACTTGCCATTTTAATTTCAAAAATGGATCTAATGACTTGCCTATTAATATATCCTCAAATGCAGAAGTTCATATAGATTTTTTTAGTTTCGTTTTTTTTGTGAGTGATGTTCAATGGCACCAGTTAAACATGCATTTCTGTTAAGGAGTAATCATCACACTGTTCTTTCAACCTTGTAAGTTTCTGAACTGTACACAGTTTCCAAGTGACAAGTGATATAGAAGATTTATGCAAACTGCTTCCTAAAATCAACATTAGAAACACCATTGCAAAAACCAGTATGTCGGCTCAGAGTTTTAAGTACTCCTAGACTGATGTGCAGGTAACTGGTTCATAAAACATCAGTTTCACCTGACTGCCTGTTGTTATAAAACCACTAGTTTTCCTGTATGTATTGCTCCATAGGGAACTGTCAATCTGTTTAACCTGTGCTCTAAGAAATAAAGATTGTTCTATTTCTTAAGAAAATTTGTTCACATTTTTTAACTGATTTGAAAAGAGAAGTCTTGTATTGTCTTTTTTAAAAGAAAATAAACTCAATGAGTAAGGTGAACTCTAATCAGCCTGTATCTGAGATTCTGTTATGTAGCTGGTTTTGTTCTGGTCTGGAAACAGCATTTAAATAGTGTATGTATTTAACACCTGTGGATGTGGAATATTAATATGTATAACCTTTTATGCAGTGTGGTTGGTTCAGTACCTTATACACAGTTTACTAAATACTTGTATTCTTAAAATGTCAAGATTTTTGATATTTTAGCTTAAAGAAGTTATGCTAATGGTCATCAAAAGAAGCATTTCTAGCCAGTGAATAATGGGATTTGGGTTTTGGAAGGGGCATTTTGTTTGTTCATTTGTTCCTTGTTTTGGCTTTTTGTTTGGCTGGGGTTTTAAATTTTTTTAAAATTTACCACAGTGTTCTCTATTCCTTAGCATATGTTAATAAAACACAAATTTTGGGGCTATTGGTTGAATCTCATGATTAGAATTAAAAGGGAAGGCAGGTTTTAGACTGAGACTAAAAGGTTTGGGGCCAAAAATTTCCAACTGTTTTGAATGGAGACACATTGAGCCACGTCAATCGAAACAGCTGTTCCTGCTGGCCCGAATGCAGAGTCTGTGTTGGGCTGTAGTTACCAGCTCTGCAATTGAAGACATCTCTCTGAAGCTTCTAACCACTGTTCAGTAGCCATACCTGTATAGATGTGTGCCAGCAAGGATGGAATGTTCCTGGTATGAAACCTGAACCCCTTTTCACCCTGAGAATTCTCTGTAACAGTACCATGTGTGTGATCTTACTTCAGCCATCTCCTTCCTTTGAAGAAGAGAGGGAATTTCTGTCACTGCCTGCTGGGCACCCTGCATCCTTAGCAAATCCTCTCATGTTTAGTGTTAGTGTTTAGTGACCCATTATCCAGCACCTAGCAAGTTCTATGTTGGTATTTAGTGAACAAAGATGCCTAAACATCAAATGCATGTCTTTAAGATGTTTAAGTATTTTCTCAGTCAGAACATGTTGAAATAGGCATATAAGGTGCATAGTTCCTTTCCTCTTTATTTTTTTCTTTTTCCTTCCAAGTCTTGCTCTACTTGGCAGTAGGTGCCCTCAGATAATCTGAGTTCAGTATTTTCAGCTGTTGAGCCTCCACTTGTTCTCCTTGCTCTTAGTCAAAGGCTCTGTGTAGTATTTCAGGAGGGGGCCATGGCAAGTGCATGCTGGACTGTAATAAGTTAAAGCAACACAACACATTTCCCATAATTAATGCTGATTCGATGAAAAACAGCAGCCAACTTTTGAGGAAGCATTGACTCTGTGTGTGATGCTCTGTCCTAATTAAGAACTCAAACAAAACAGTTCTATGAGGAGTGCTGCTTTATGAAACACATGGAAGTCAGGCACTGTTCCAGTGCTGGAGAACCCGGGCATGGCCTCCTGCCTTACCAAACCTCTCCTGGCACAGGCAGGTGGAGCTCTGCTCTCGTTACAAACAGGTTATGATGCCAAGCCCTGCCCCCGAGTTTGAAACCAGTTCCCAGCATTGTTTGCTAATCAGTGATGAGTGTTTTTACCAGCAAGGAGCTCCTCATGTGTTTTACAACCTGTATATTAAAAACCACTGTAGCGTTATAGGTGTCTCTTCTGTTTTACCTCTGATGTGGATTTCAGGGAGGTCTGTGTAGTACCCAGCTGAAACTAATAACCCTTCTGTATGGAAAATAAAGTTACCCACCCCAAGAGAGTCTTTCAGTGTTTTCCATGCAGTGCCTGGAGCACATTAATCTTGGCTGTCTCTTGTAGGTCTCAGTAAGTTTCTGCTTTATTACTTGGATTGTCCATTATGTCTTCATGTTTAGAACCCAGAGGAGTGCTGGTGACTCGAGGGTTGGGAAGACTTCTGGACAAGGCAGTAATACACCACTGTGGGGCTTTTATTGCTTTATTGCTGCTAACTCTCAGGTGTGGTCAGCTAATGCATGCTCAGACTGCTGGTTTGCCCTCACATTTCTAATCTATCCTCTGCTTGCTATAAGAAGTTGAAATAAAATGTACAATTTAAATTTACAAATCAGAAGAAGTATATTACCAGTATAAATGATGTGTGTAGTAAATGTGTATAAAGAAATCAATCTTCCGTCATTTCTTCACTCAATACTGATTTTACTTTACATGTATTATTGTATCTAATACAATGTGATTTCTCAAAAATGTCTGTTTGCTCCTTGCTTTCTTTGGTTTCTAATGCTTGATTTCCCTTACTAATTTATTCTCCCTTGCTTTTTTTGTTTTTCTCCTTTCTGCAGCTGAAGAATGCATTGCTGATTCTGACCTGAACTTTCTTATTCCCATCGCAGTGGGAGTGGCGCTTGGATTCCTTATCATTCTTGTCTTTATATCTTACATCATTGGAAGAAGAAAAAGTCGTACTGGCTATCAGTCTGTATAACCCCTTAATTCCATCTCTGCTGCCCACCTTCCCTGTTCTTCTCCCTTACCCAAACTCCCTGACCTGTCCCTTAAAAAAAAAAAAAGAAAACTAATTAATTAATGGTTTCACTTAATGACAGAATAACATGCCATGAGTCTGAAGATGAGTTACAGAAGCTACTGTATGACTTTGGAGAAAGTAAGTGTTCTGAGAACCATAGAATTGAGTGGAGTTGATGTGTGTCCCTGTGGGAAATGTGATTATTTTTAGTAAAGAAGACATCTACTAAACTTTCTGTCATTTAATCTTTTTATACAAGAAAATTTCTAGATGCCTACAGCTTGTCTTGGTTAATGGTACAGCTAAAACTATAATTAAAAGTGTGAATGCTGTGTCAAAAGGGACTGTACATACAGTGGGGAAATGAATACCCAGCTCTCAACAGGCTTCTGTTGGGAACTTGGCATATGGCTGTTCTTGTGAATCAGCCTGAATTTCCAATCCTTCTGAATGTAAAAGTAGTACCTGATCTCACTAATACCTTGATGTAATATGAGAAGAACATCTGATTCTTCTATTAAATTAATTTAACATCATATGGAGAGGCTGAGTGCTAATGTAAGTTGAATAGCTTTGCACTAGCATGGTGTCTAATTTGCCAAGATCAGGCTCAGGTCTGGAGAACTTTGGCTACTCAGAAAAGGCAACAGTCTGCTGAAGGAAATGTCTCCTGTGCTATTTTGTTGAACTGCATTTTTCCTTTTGTTCTGAGCTCAATTGTGAAATGAGGGTGGGAGGCTGGAATTTCACTGGCTGCAGTTTCTCTCAGCTTTGATTCTGCACATAAAAGAAACTACACAGCGTTGGTCCATGTGAGGCTCAAAAGTATTTTGAGAGCACTCAGACTGACTAAGAACACAGATTGCTCAGAGATTCCTGCAGTTCCTTTGGACAGCTCTCATAGATTAACAGGGGATCACTGGAAAGCTGTGATCTCTGCAAATGGAGATATAAGACCTTCTGGGTTTGATAAAATTAATCTGCTTTTAATCTCCATGTTGCTGTCTCAATGTAAGAGCACAACATTTCTAGCATGAAGAATGCTGATCATAAAGCAGAAATTAATACATGTATAGTGAAGAAAGTTACTTCCAAAGGAGTAAGGGCATCCTACCTGTTTGAAGATGCTTTCTTTGTTATTAATGTCATACCTTTGCAAGTCTATGTTCTATATCTAAACTGTACCAAAATCAAAGTTAGTAGTTTGTGGTTGTGTTCTGCTTCATTCCCATCAGGTTCATATTGACGGAATGAAAGAAGCCTCTTGTTCTTTAAACCTTTTTGGTCCATCTTGGCCTTTTGCAGCCAATAAGCCCTGATTTTCCAGCTGTGGGACAGCTCAAGAGCTGCCAGGTCTGCAGAGAGCTCCTAAGGGTGCACAAAATTCTGTCCTCTGCAGCGAGTGTTTGCTAAAGCAATTATTTAATCTCTTTGTGCATTGACCCTGTATCCATGTTGTGGGGAAAGCACCTTCAGTAATTCACACATACAAAGGTGACAGTCAACACTGATGTTTAAGCAACTCACAGTAGCTGTGTATTCAGGGAAGGGAGTTTTCCAAAGAGTTCATTTTGATGTTTGACAAATACCTGTACATTTAATTACTCTTGTCCTCACAGTGACCAAAGATACACTCTACCAGATTCTGACAAAAGTAATTCCATAGTACAAAGAGCTCTTGGAACAAGTTGTCTTTTTTTTTCAGGAATGTAATTAAATGCTGCTGAGTTGGACTGTGTGCTTTAGGTTTGGTTGTCTTGGTCTCTTGTATTGTACCTTTGCTCTCGCAATACTTGATTTCCCTGCCAGTGTTAAATGGAATTATTTAGTGGCATTTTATGAGTACACCCACTTGTCGGTGTGGTGCTTCTCTGCTGCCAGCAGATGGATCACAGCTATGTTTTCATGCTGAGATTGCAGTCTGAAGTATTTAATATCACTTTTGCTAGGCTATCTTAGTAAAATGTGGTCATTTCCTAGATGCAAACACATACACATATATATATTTTGTATATACGTAGGAAATATTATTTTGAGCTTCAACAGAAGTCAAAAATTGATCCAGCACTTTAAGGTTGTTGCAGCATGAAGACTGGTGTGTACAATTTTCCAGATCTTGAAATGACTGTACAAATATGCTGAAAGTAGAATATGTGTATGGAAAATAAAGTTATCGTGTTTATAAAGCTCTGTTTCAGTGTAAGTAGACATGAATGCCATTTCTGAGAGCTCTTCCACAGGGATTGGCAACGTGCTTGGATCTGGATGTTCATGGGGAAACAGAAGCTTTTGCTTCTAAGCTATTCACACATTTACATCCAAATCAGTTGATTTTTGTGTTGATTTGGTCAAAGCACGGATCCAGCATCTCCTAAAGGAGATCTCTTCAGCAGAATCCATCCAACAGACAGATAGGGAATAGATATTAAATAAAGTTTTATCTTGTTGCTAGTGTGAAGGCTGTTAATTTGATGGCATGAAACACGAGTCTGGTTTCCTTTCAAGACCCTACAAATAGAAATGCTTAAAAAGAGCTAAAGCAATTGGCAGACAGAGAAATGCTTGTGCGTTTAACTTATTTCTGATGTCAAAAGAAGAGCCACTCCCCCAGCAGCATCCTCCTTGACAGAAGCCAGTTTCTGCTGGGCAGAAGATGCCCTTGCAGATAATTTATGCAGGCAGAATAAATATGTTACCCTGGTTCTATCAATGCCATCTGAATAATGACAACTGAGTAGAACTGTAGTTCCTAAACTACCTCAGGTTCAGGTCTTGAACAGTTCTTAATAAATAGTTTTTGCCAGATGGTTGGTTGTGATACTTGGTGAAGAGTGAGTCTTACTCTATAGGGCTCCTGAACTCTTTGGCCTGGGGAAGTTTATCAAGTGCTCAGAATCCCAGGATATTGTTATGTGCTTCAAATTCAGTCCCTGCACAAACTGCATCTCTTAACACCAGTGTTTCAAGAATGCCACCATAGAGTTAATTTTACTGTAGTCACTTTATTTTAAATACAAAAAAATAATTTCTTAGAGACTGGTATAGATCAGGAAATGACGGCAGATAAAGTTCCTTGGCTATGGATGTAGGACAAACACACCATAATGCCCCTGTTCAGTCAGTAATTTTAGTAAGTGTGCTTTCCAAGTAGTACATTGTCCCCAGGTGTCCTGTCCTGCTGTGTTCTCAGAGCTCCCAACATGCAGAGTGCAGCTGCTCTGTCACATCTGAGGGAGGCTCAGGCTGCTCAGGACAGCACACTCTGTTTCATCAACCTTTGGGGGTGATAAACTGATGCCTTCACTCATCCCAACACTGACCCTGAGCATTTCCCTGCATTTTGCTGCAGCATTATAGCTGAGACCTCTCTGGAACTGGGAAGAAAAGTTTTGAAAGCTTTGGGCACTTCTGTGCCTGTTCAGGAGGCACTGCCAACCTGTGAATCATGACAGGAGAGAAGAGCTCCTCTCACTCATCCCTGTCCAAGGGACTGGGTGAGGATTCCTGGGGCAGAGAGAAGTACTGGGGTGAGGAGGAGGGAGGGAGAAAGGCATTAATCTTCCCACTTTAGAAAGGAACAGCAGGAAGGGTTCGAGGGCAAATGATTTTTGATGTGGCCCTGGCTCAACACCTTGGGTGTGCTGAATAAGTTGTGTAAAAATTCAGCCAAAATGCTTCTGGGGATGGAAATCCTAGAAAGAATTTTGAGAGCTGCCATTTTCACTTTTCAACTTCGTTATTGCAGGCATAATCCAGAATTTTTGCTGTTTTTTATTTTAGCAAGAATAGTGTTAATAAACTACCTCCTTTTTAGCTTTCGCCTGAGAAATGCTCATAAAACTATGCTAAAAAATAAAATTTAAAGCCAAGAAAGATGCATTCCACAGGGATCACTCATAAAAGACCTTATGAAAATAGCATTTGGATACCAGAGGTTTTTTTCAATCAAAAGTGAAATCTCTTGCAGGTTCTCTCCCCAGGGGAAAACTTTTAATTTTTACTAATAATGATTTACATGAGAAGATGAAAAATGTGGATCACGCTCCATTGTATCTCATTGGTTTCCTAACTATGAACAAAAATAAATTAACAATAATCTCCATGTGCCTGTTTTTCCTAGCAGAAAAAAATGCTCTCTTGATGCTTTAAAAAGGAAAAAGCCTCTGATTGACTTAACCTAAGTGCCTGGTGTTGGCAGGGGCTACTTCCCGATGCTGAGTGTGAAGATGATTCGGCCCAGGAAGCGGTCGCTGTTCAGGTCATTGATAATTCCTTTCCCATGCAGACTGCACTGAATGGGGACCAAAGAATCCTTCTGCACATCTGTAAAGTGCATAGCCACCAGTGGGGAGGTGTAGTTGACCTGGAAAGAAGGGAGATTTAAGTGTAATTTTTGAGGGAGCAGGAAAGTGGGCAGGGTTTTCATGTTCGTAAATAAATGGTTCATGGTTCCAGGCATCTGAGTATGTCTGCCTGATGTCCATCAGGCACCCTCAGGATGCTGAGCCTTCCTGTGTCTGTGCCTTAGCAAGATGGGATTACTGCACTTTGCCTCTTGGGGTCATTGCCCAGGACAACACCACACCATGAGACTCTCAAATACTTTCTGCTGTCCTAAAAACCACACCTGCACACACACACACACACACACACATACACACACACACACTCTCACACCTGCTCACACCTGCTCACAAACACACACACACCCACTCACACACACACTGTTGCACACACACACACATACACAGTGTGGCAGATACAGAAATAGAGCGCTGTAATCCCAGTGCCCATGGCGTCTGTCCTGCCCGCATCTGCCCAAAATAGCCTGAAAGCACATCTGGACCCTGTGAGCAGCTCCTGCCCTCCCATTCCCAGAAAAGCATAAAAGAGATGCTGAACCCTTACTCACGTGGGTGAACTTGCCATAGTAGGGATAATACATGAGGTCAAATGTCCCGTTCCCAGGGTAGAAGTCCACTGACCTGAGGTGACTCTCATTGCCTTTCTGTGATCAGAAAAAAAACAGAGGCACACACACACACACATAGGACATGGGTCACAAAATTCAGCTCCCTTCAGAGCCTGTCTCAGAGCAACTGTCCCTTGCCAGCCCCTGGCTAAGCTCAGCTGTGCTGTTTGCTGTGAACCCAGTCACTGCCCTGCTTCCAGCCAGGGAAGAGTAGAGCTTTGGAGCATGGGCAGGGTTACACTTCACTGCCTGTTGATTCCCTACTGTGCCTTTGCTCTCGAAGGGTGTGATCCAGCAGCTGCTTGGGCAGTGGAAGCCCTTCCTTCACCCCATTGCTGTTGGCTTGCAGGGTGCCCCCAGGACTGAGGGTAATGCAGAGCAGGTGGAGATGGATACCAGCAGTTCCTACACCTTCCTACTGAGCTCCAGGCTCTAGCTGGGACCTGGCACCCAGCCCCACAGGCTGCCCCAGGGGCTGAGCAGGATGGTGCCCGTGAGGCTGCAGGAGCAACATGGGAAGCAGAAGACTGGTGACCTCTGCCATTCTCAGCAGACTGGCCTCCAGCTGAGCCCAGACACATGGGCAGGGCTGAGTCCTGGGAGGGTTTGAGGCTAAAATGAGGACAAATTCTGCTGAGGTCCATCAGGAGGAGACATTTGGCCTTGTACCCACCACACTGCTGAGCACGGAGGAAAGCAGTACCTGCACTTTGCAGTCCACACTCACGGGGACCCCGGCACCAGGGCGGTAGCCTATGATCTGCAAAAGCAAAAAACACCCGCACTTGTATGAAATGCAGTGTCAAGCACGTGCTGCCTCTGTTCTCCAGGGCTTAAACCTTTCTGGGTGCCAGTCACACTGCTCAAGACAGGAGCTGTGTGTCCCTGCAGGAGTCTGCCACCCTACACAGTGCAACCTGCCCATGGCTGAGTGCCAGATTGCTGCCTGAGAGCAGGGGCAGAGTAGAGAACACAGAGAGAGACCAGAAACCTCGAAGTAATGCAGCCTCTTCCCCACACAATTCACATTCCCCCATGCTTATTTTCCCAGCAGTGAGCACTGAACCACCGTGCTATCAGACTTCAAATAAATTAAATTCTAAGAAAATTCCCATTGCAAAGCATCTGGGGTCTGGGGTGCTCTCCTAAAGCTCAGTTCCTCATGAAGAAGGACCTGGCAGAAGATCCTCCAAGCATTAAGGCCTCAGCAAACCAAATGGAGCAAGTTTTATAGTGTTTCTTTTTTATGTGTTCTAGCAGATATGGACAGCAGGTTTGGGGATCGTAGTTCCCTTTTCCCTGGGCCTGAGAAGTGAAGGAGTTTCAGTCCCTGTGTTGTCTTCATCACACTGGGATGCCCTAAAGGAAGGAATTAAAGCAAGCAGCTTTCTCTGTACCCGGTTCATCTTCAGCAGGATGCAGGGTTGGCCTTTAGAGTAGCCAAAGGTTGGGTCCTCTATGCCAGAGCAGTTCTGCAGCAGCGAGCGCTTGAACTGGCAGGCCTTCTTCTCCTCACTGGGTTTTCCCGCTTGGATGAAGTACTGTCCTGGGACACACTCGATATTCTTCTCCTCCTGCACTTTGTCATCATAAGCTGGTGGGGACCGAGAGATTTGTTAAAATCCCCCAAGACCTGCACAGACCCAAACCCTCAGAGGACATCCACATGTCAAGGGCCTTAGGAAGTCATACCTGGAAAGGCAAAACTCCCTCCCACAGAAGCTCCCATGACCTTGTGAGCCTCTCTTTTCAGATGTGGCTCATGAGGTGCCCAGGAGGAACCCCCTGCTCCACATGCATGTATCCATGGATAAAAAAAACCTCACCGTTACTCTCAGGGTAAGAAAAAGCTCACCTGCTAGGAAGTGGTGCATGCTGTCCACGTAGGGCTGCCACGTGTTGGGCTGGGAGATGTTGAAGGCAATGGTGAACCCATTCAAGTACGGTCTGATCATCACTCCTGAGGAAGGAGACAGACCCTGATAAGGCCAATGCAGGGGGAGCAGCCATGGCTTGGGCTGTGTTGCAGGGGCTGGGCACTGCAACTGGGCTGGGGCTGGCACAGGCATGAGGGAGGCAGCACAGCCCACAAATCAACTCTCTCCTCAACTTTCATTTCACCCCTGGAGAGGACCACACACATCAAAATATCCCAGGGAACATGGGACATGTGGAGAGTCTCAGTGGTGTTGTGGGTTAGTGATGGGCTTAGGGTTGCACAGGGTGGCTGCAGGTCCTCAATGTTCCCACTTGTGTGTGGCCAGTTCCAGGCAGGGAGCAGGGCAAGGGGCCCTTCTGTTCCCCACCAACACGAAAACACGGGGGAAAAGCTGCATCTGACATGGGGAAAGGATTTTCTAAACATTCTCTTGCCAAAACTCCCCCAAATAATGCATAAAAGCTACTCTTTGCATTTTATTTTGAAGGCATGAAGTATAAAGGGCCAGCAGCTGAACTGTGTCAGCATCACATGTGAAATGCCTGCATTTGGCTTTTACCTTGAGAATAATGATAACAATAAACAGTGCAACTAGAATAACAATTAGTATTATCAGGGTGAATGCTTCTCATGGGGCTTTTTAAGATGCCTGATCCTCTGCAGAGCACCTGCAGCTCTGCCAGTGTCCTGAGGTGGGAACACCCTGTGTTAGGGAGGGCTGGGTGACTGTAGGAGTGCACAGCTCCAGCAGGCTCTGTGCCTGAGGTCCTATTGTGCCATTTTGGTAGGACACTGATGGGCAGAGGTGCAAGGCCAGGCTGGCTGGTTCATACCTGGTGGAGACACACGGTCCCTGAACCTGGGCGTGTAGGGGCTCAGCGTGAGCAGCATCGCATACAGGCAAAAGGCAAACATTCCCGCCAGGCACGTGTAGAAAATTAAGTAAAACAGTAAGATCAAGCCTGAAAAAGAGACAGACATGTCGCTGTTAAGGCAACCAGAGCACTTCCCGTGGGATGTGTCCCACAGGGATGCACAGACGTGCTCAGCACGGCGTCCTCTGCAGCTCTGAGTCCATGGTGGAGGTGGCAGCTTCATCCCCAGCCCTGCACAGACTCTGCTGTTCCTGGGTGTAGGACTGTCAGGTTCTGCTCTTCGGTTCTGTATCCCTTTTGCTGCATGGCCCTTCCCAGAGCAGTGGCAGGACCAGGTCCGTGTGTCCACCTGCCTCAGCTCTCTCCAACAGATGGACCCAACATTCCCTCTTGCCCTTCCCACCCTCTCCTGGCATGGTAACGTACAAAGGTACCCAGAAGCTCCAGCCAAGCTCCTGAGGGGGCTGTGGGGTGACACTCCTGCCCTGATTCTTGTCCCCTGCATGGGAGGGACCCTGGTGCTGGGGCAGAGCAAGCAGCATTGCTCAGGGCTGCGGCACCACTGTCTGTTTCATAGCCCAGACATTCAGGGAATGGGTTTGTTTTTCCTCTGGTCCAGGCTGAGGGCTGAGGATGTCTCAAGAGGCCACAGCCTATGAATAAAACCCAGCAGCTCAGAAGTGAAGCCCTAACCCAAATATTTCCCAGGAGAAGCGTTCCGGCAGCTTGGAGGGAGCCCTGGGAACACAGATGTGCTCTCCTGCCGTGCTTCTGCCAGGGCCACCGTGCTGGGAGCCACTCTGGGGCTGTGTCCTGCTGAGCTGGGGCACATGGAACCATCCCTGCTGCTCGTGGCACAGAAGGGACAAGGTCCAGCCCTGGCAGAGTGATGCTGGATAGTGCCTCTGCCCCAGCCTGGCAGAGCTGGAGCTGCTGCTGCAGCAGCAAATTGTGGCCAAGATGTTGGGACATCTTGCCACTACAGCTCCCGTTTTTATGTTTCCTGCAGTGCAGCAGGGAGTGTTGTCACCAGGGAGACAGGGAGGGAGTTGCAGCCTTTCCCAGGGGCTGGGGCCTCCAGTGATGACTTTGTGGCCAGTTATCTCCCTGCATTTTGTGAGTGCAAGTCCCCTGAGGCCCCATCCCAGGGGGGCACCTTTAGAGCCAGCACAGGGGAGCAGGCCCAGGCTGGGCAAATTCCCTCCTCCCCACCCATGAGATGAGAGTGGGAAAGTTCAGCTCCACTCACTTCCAAATGCTCTCAGAACCATCAGAGCTGGCACATCCCAGTCCACCCAGTGCTGGGTTCTGCTGTGGGTACCCTGTCACTGCCTGGGAAGTTGTGACCAGCCCTTTCCTCCCTTTCTAGAGCCAGGGCTCACTGAGGCAGGGAGGGCTGCTCTGCCCCATGGTCTGCACCCTCCACAAAATACCTTCCCCACAGCCTGGGCACTTTTCCCCAACCAATCTGATGACCCCAAAGCCACTGTCCCAGGGGTCCCTGACTTACACAGACAGGAGCAGGATTGCTGGTGGCAGCAGGGGTGCCCAGCTGCAGCAGACTCACCTGCAGTTCCCATGCTTGCTCACGCTCTAAACTTCTTTCTGGGACACAGTCTGGGCAGCCTGAAATCTTTGCTTTCACATTATCATTCAACATTAACCTCCAGACCAAGGATAACTTTTACATGGTTTTCTGCTTGTCCTCCTCACTAGTTATTTATTGCAATGGTCAGAAACATTAAAACTAAAAAAATGTGCAGGGGTGGTCAGTCCAAGCTATCAAGGACACTCACAGGCAAGTGAATCTGTTGTGAAGAAGAAAAGGCAACAAACCCCGAAAGTGGGGCTTGAGCAAGGACCTACCCCAGCTCTTGGCTGTTCTCCCCAGGCATGTTCTCTCCTCTGGGTTCCACAGGAATATCTTCATCTCCCCAGCCAGCTCTGCCCAGTTTTTGCTCCCCATGTCTGCCTTAGGCTCGTCCTTCTCTCTGTCAGGATCCTGGACCTTCTCCTCATGCTTATTTTCCTGGAAGAGTTGCGGAACACAACCCCCACAGGCAAGCTGAACTTCTCATTGGCCAAAAATAAATGCAAAAGCACTTAATATCTGGAAATGTTTCAAATTTCCATTTTCCCATCATCACTCTTGAGTTAAAGAGAGGCAGTTTTGGCTGTTCCAACTTAAGATCACTTAGAACCCTGCATTCATTTTTCCATGACATGTACGTCACTGATGTCACACTGGGTACTGTCCCTTTGTGCTGGCATTTACAGAAATTCATCTTTTTCCACCTGCATGAACATGACCAAAGAAAACCTGTGATCTGAGAAGTCTGGGACTGTTCCCACACTTCTGCAACATCTCTGAGCTCCAGTGCACATTCTCTGTGCTGCCACAGATGATAGCAGGCAGCAGTATTTAAGAGACTAACCAGCTTGTTTTTCTTGGCACATGAGCAAGTGTTCAGTCTTTGAAGAAATCCCTGTGTTGCTACTTTTTTTTTTTTTTAATTACACAGAATTCCAATGAAAAGCATCTCCCCAGGTTGCAAGAGTTTGTATTTTACCCTAGGGGTGAAAACTTGTTTGTCCAGAACTCAGAAACACAAATCTCTCTGTACCTGTGCCGGCAAGAGTCACTTGAGACGGAAGCCGTCCTTAATTCCCCTGGAATCCGGGCAGGTCTCCAAAAGCGGGGTGGTGGGAGAAGGTGCTGACCTTGCTTGCCAGGGGCAGGGCTGGGCCGAGCCCCGCCGGGGAGAAGGGAGAGGTGCTGTGATCTGAATGGATCCATCACCTCCCCGCATTTTCATGCGAAAGCCGAGGTTCTGTGCCTGCTCCGGGCACGGATCCCCGGCAGCTGCACCGCAGGATCGCTCAGGGGCACGGGAACCTGCCGGCCATCGGCTCCTGTGGGAGCCAGGAGCCACCGACAGGGTATTTGCAAGCCGTGGGTTGCCCCGGGCGAGCAGGGACGTGGCTGCCAGCTTGGAGAAAGCCGTGCTTGGAAACTGCTTTGGATTAGGGACGAGAAATTAAACTCTGCTCACACGCACAAATACTGCAAAACAGTGAGAATGGGGGGAGAATAGCGACTCCAAAGCCTGAAAGTGTGCCGTGAGGAGCCTGGGCAGAGCGGGGGTGTGAACCATCCCCATGGCACTGACTGCCCTGGTGGGCTCTGGATAAAGCCCCGGGAGCCGCTGCCAGAAAATGCCCACAGCTGACTGTACAGCCAAGGAGAGCTTGGCACAGGTCCCGCAGCCCAGGCTGGAGCCCTTCCCGAGCCAGCTCCTGCTTGGGCTGGGGCACAGGGCACACGGGGCACAGGGCTGATGAAAGCAGCGGATTCTGGGGCCGGGAAGCAGCAGCCCCAGCACGGGACACCAGCAGGGACAAGGGACAGGAGGTGTGGGGGCTGCCAGGACACTCGCGAGGGAGCAAGTGACCAGCGAGGAGGGGGAGGAGGAGATGTTCTTCTTCCCAGCCTCCCCATTAAATAAAAGAGCTGCCAGCAGCTGATCTGGAAATGCGTCCTCAGACTGCTGGAGTAGGGGGGACTGTCCCCATGAACTCCACACTAATGCTTAGTGATGCACTGGGGAAAGCTCTTTGTATTCCATGCAAACTCCTACTGGAGGCAGCAAGAGCCCACACCCAGAAGCTGCTACCAATGCTTAGAGATGTGGGGGACGAGGGGACAGCCTCGCCCATCATGAGATCTCACCCTGGGAACTCCACAAGTCTGCCCTGAAGGAGGCTTTTGCAAGGAGGGAAGTTTCCAGCTCCCCTGGCTCTTCGCTTGGTGAAGGGGTTCTGTCCTGCTGGCTGGGAAAGGCCACGAGGCCTCCATGGCAGCCCAGGGAGGCTGAGGAAGCCCCAAGCTCATCCCGTGGGTCTCTGTGGGGATCTGGGCAGGATGGGATGATCCAGTACCAGGTCACTGGCAGATGTCTCTCAGCTAGGGAGCTAGGTCAGGTCTGGAATGAAGCACTGGTGGTTTATCTTTGCAGCCCAGCACAGAGATGATCTTGGAACAGTCCCTTGCACCTGGACAAGGGGCAGAAGGAATGGCAAGAGCTGGGGCAGGAGTGCAGTGGGGCAGGGACAAGGGAGAACCACAGCAGGATGTGTTGGGACATGGAACAGCCCTGAGTCCCTGCCTGCTGTGACAGCTTGGGAAGCAAATCTCAGGTTCATCTCCAGCAAAGTCATTCTGTGCTGACTGTTGTGGGTGTTCTGGGGGAGGTCAGGAGCTTTTTCCCATTCTCACCTCAGAGCAGGTCAGCTCTCAATGTTGAATTCCTCCTGCTGAAGTCCAGGTATGCAGAAGGTCACTCTGCCCAGGTGTTCCTGTCCCTTCTAGACCCCCTGACCACCCAGCATCACTGGTCAGACTTGCCACTGCCCTTCCTCCCTTGCCCTCCCCATACAAGGTGCTTTGCCTAAGAGACAAAGCAGCATTTCCTAAAGCAAAATTCTTATAAATTTATCAGCCACAAAGCAGGTCCCTGCAGCAGCTCCCACCTCATCTTGTGGAATGAGGCTAGCAACCCCCAAAATACTCACCAGCTTTTGGCTGGGGCTCATGAGCTGGCCCTCCATGCCCCTGGCGCTGGTGTTCCTGTCCATTCTTGGGTGGGAAATACAGAAAAATGTGAGTGTTAGCACAGCAGTACTGACCCCCGTGTGGGTGCTGTGTCATCCTGACTCACAGCAGACCCCTGCCCCAGCACAGCTCACCAGCCCTACAGCACCCCCTAAAACAGCCAACACTGTGGGGAACAACTCTGCTTTCCTCCCTAGCCTGCAGAACATTGCTGTTCAGGAGTGGAGCAAAAAATAACTTGCTTTCCTAAAGGGGATAAGCTCAACCCAGCGGGATCCTATCCTGAGTCCTCTGGCATCTGGTGCCCTTTGCAGCACCCTCACTGCATCCTGCCTCATACTTGAGTTCCCATCGCTGCCCGCCAACGCCCTACATGGGAAAGCCGGGCTCTTCCCTCAGGAGACCGGGTAGCTGTTAATAAACATTAATAAATCGCTGGGGTTTCCGATGGCCAGAAGTGTCGGTCCATGTGTGCTTGTCAGTCACAGCAGGGCTGGGGTTAATGATTGCGAAATCTCTTTTGCGGTGAGAGGGGCAGTGAGAGGGGCAGGCAGGTCTATATTTATCCCCTCGAACAGAAACAGCAGCCTGGAGTTCACAGCATCGGGTTCCTCGTCCCAGGTTTCAGCGCTGCCCTCAGCCTCTCAGAGAAAATCCGGAGGCACACCCTGCACAGCGGGGCTGGGGAGTGTCAGATTTTGCTCCATCAGTGAATTACAGGCACGAGAGGGTGCGCTGGGGCATCCGGGGTGCGTGCAGGATCCCTGCTGCTGGAGCAGCTCCAGCGGTGCCCATCCCTGGCTGTGTCCCCGCAGCTCTCGAGGAACAGTGGGGCTCGTTTGACACGCCTGTCCCAGCAGGATTCGGCACCATCCACCTGCTCCTTCTCTTGGCCCGTTTCCAACGGGACCCTTCCTTTCTCCAGAGAGCCAGGCCCTGTTCGAGGGCGGGGAAAGGCTGCCTTGACCCCGGCTGGGACTTCGCCCGAAGGCACAGGGACATCTGCCCCAGGCTCCCGCAGGGCTGCGCGGTGCCGGCCCCGCCGGCAAAGCACCATTTCTCCCTTTCCTCTCCTGAGCATGGCTGAGAGCCGCTCACCGGCTGTGCTAATAAATGGGCGCAGCGGGAAACAAAGAGGTTTGGCAGCTGCCCCGGGCTGCGCAGGGCTGGCCGGGGCTGCCGCTCGCCTCCTGCTCGGTGCCGGTGCCGGTGCCCGCCCGCCGGCAGCTGTGCCCACAGCTGTGCCCACAGCTGGATCTGCCGGCCAGGCTGGCGCCGTGGGGCAAGGGCTGTCTTCCCGAAGCTCGGGAGGTGGGATGGGATGCAGGGATTTGCCACGGCACGGGCGATTGTAGGCACCAACAGCTCCCCGGGAGCACCGTGCCCTGTGCTGCTGCACAGCCCGGCCCGGCACAGAGCGGGACGGGGGAGGGAGCTGAGACCTCTCTCCTCCATCACTAGCGCAGGGTGGGGGCAACCGAGCAGGAGGGGACCAGTGCCAGCCCTTCTGTCACAGGCAGTGAGCTCCAGTTCATCCGAGGTAAATAATCACTGTTTTCTCTGGAGGTGATGTGTTCTTTGCCATTAATTGGTCTGGGCATTTGTAACTTGCCTCTCTCATCGCTGTCAGGGTACACTTTCCTTTTTCTCCTGGGAGAAGCTGGTCATTAGGCTCTTATACAGTAAAAGTGTAGGGTTTTTAAAGCAGAGATAGGATCGGTTTCTTTTAACTTGATGAAACATTCTTGAAATAATTACATGATTTGTACTTAGCATCTCTCAGCCCAGGCATTTGGGTGATTTACAAGCAATTATGAAGCCTGCTGGGAAGATGCTTTTATCCCCATTTTGCAGACAGGATGTGGAAAACTGAGGTTGTGGGCCTGTTCTTTCTCCTTGGCCATGGACACGGAGATTGCAGGTGGTTACTGTTCCATGGAACAGGGCACAGGCAGCAACAGGCATTGCCACCGGAGCGGAGCTCTCAGAGCGCCAGAAGTGAAACCCTGGGCCGGTGGCCGTGTCGGGGGGCTGCCCGGGACTGTCATTGTGCACCTCAGGGAGGAGGGAGATGGGGAGAACGGGGCAACAGAGCGGTGCCAGGGAGCTTTTGATGAAGGACAGAATGTCCTGGAGCAGCTGGACCGGAGGAGGGTGGGAGCTGCTGAAGGAAAAGGGATGAGAAGGATGGGGAGAGACGTGGGGAGCCCTTCTGGGCGAGCTGCGGTGGGTGCGCCGAGATCTCCCAGAGGCGGGACAGGAGCTCTGTCCCCTCCGGAGCTGGGGCAGGACCTCCGTCCTCTCCGGAGTCGGGGCGGGGGCTCC
>JAHLSL010000017.1:24660315-24690827 GCA_025920805.1 Petroica traversi
CCCTGCCCCCGCCCCGGCCCGAAGGGAGCCCCCAGACCCCGCACCCGCAGCGGAGCCGGGGGTCACGGCTCCCACCGTGACGCGTTTTTAGCAGAGAAAATGGAACGAAAGGAGAGGGGCTGGGAAGAGGGAGGCTCGGGGCCATCTGCCCCCGGTTCTCCCGGGGTAAAAGTTAGAGCTGGCTTCTTCTTTGAGCTACTCTGTGCCAGTTCTTCGCTTCTGGCTTTTCCCCCAAAGAACAAGATGGAGAAGTCGGTCGTGTTTCTGTGCCATCTTGTCCATTTGCTTCTAATAATCGTGGGGGGGGGGGGGCGGGAAATCGAATCAAGGGCAGTTCAAAGATATGCATTACTGCAAACTTTTAGAGTAATCTGGATAAACCTGCTACAGCCTTGTCTTTAGGCTTATATAGGAGAACTATAACAAGAGGATGTTTCTGATGCTTAAAAGAAAAATGATTATTCTGAAACCGGTGCCCATTTGGAGTGCCATTTTAGTAAAAGCAATAGCCAGGCTATGGATAGCATTAATTCCTTAACAGCTCCCTAACAGAGTTAAGCACAGTGTTTTGGATCACCCTATCTACTTATGTTGTGGTAAGCACTGCAAGTTTTGGGCTATCTGTTTGGGATAAATCACAGAGAAAAGGCTATTGCTGTCTCTTGACAGCAGAGATAGCAAAGCTGCCGTAGCTCAGCTTCTGTGCATAGAGCCATACCAAGCTCAGGAGCACAGAGGAAGATGATCTGATGGGGAATACCTTCGGCAGAAATTAATGTTGAAGGAGAGGATTTTGTCAGAGCAGCCCTTCAGCAGCTATAGAGAGATACTGGGTATGAGTCCATGTATGCTGAAGCAGCTGCAGGCATCCTTTCAGAGGTACAAAACCTCGTTCTCTCTACAGGTGTAGCAAGGTGTTTTCAAAGATGGAAAACATATAACTAATATCCCAATACAGAGCTGACGTGGAGGTAGTCACATTGCCTCCTCAGTTTCACATCTCTCTTCAATATCAAGTTAGAAGATTATGGCTGGTTCTGTCAGAACTTGAAATAAAAGATTTTTAATTTTTTTTTAATTGTATGATGAATATTGAAAAACTTTGAGAAATTTTCCATTTGAAACCTTATGTTTCTCTTCTCTGTTGAATGTTGGTGTGTGCCAGTCTTAAGCTGGGAAACAACACAGAAATCAAGAGTGAAAAACATGATGGTGCTGGAACAAATACAGCATCTATAAATGGAATTTCAAGAGTGGTTTTCATGGTAACTTTTTGCAACATTTGTGATGGCCGTGCAGGAGCACTGGTTTGGGTGTGTAAGTGCCCACATCGCCATCCAGTCATGCCCTGGAAACATCTGTACCCCCACAGCCTGACCTGTGGGAGCTGTTTAAGGAGCACATGGCTGGGCTTATTTACCCTCTGCTCATTTGCTAGCCAAACTGTAGCAGTAATCAGAAGTTTGGCAATTCTTTGGAAGCAAGATAGATTCATCCTTTCTCTCAGAACTAATCTATGTAAGAAATGGCAAATTTTCTCCAGTTCTGTTCCCACTGCTACAGATTTTTAAAGACATTTATGGGACACTTGCATTTAAATGGTTATATTGAAACTGAAGTGTGGCACAATGATAGTATTTGTGAGGCAACATATACAAAATGGCTTAAATTATTAATGATTTTTGAATTATTTAGAAGACTAGATTTTATATTATTAACTTATTTGGCAGATTTAGGAGAATAACCCCAAATTTGACCTGCAGCAAACAGCCACGTACCTTTATCTCCAACCTGTAAACCATGGCTTGAAAGACTAAGGATCAATGATAAAATAGCCAGCCTGAATCTTGGGGTTCTCTAGCATTTATTTATTATTATTTTGTTTGAAATTATCAGCTATCTAGCTATTTATTCCAGCTAAGGACTAACCAGTTGTCAGGCTTGTTGCTCTTAGGATCAGTGATGTCCTGTGCTCTGGAACATGAGCAGAAGGTCTGTGGGTGGAGAGCTTTCCTTCCAGAGACAGAGGGTCAGTCAGAAAGGATGGTGCTTTTTTTTATAAACCTTGTGTTTCATGTAGGGCAGGGAGGTTGGAGTGGGTGACGTCCAGAGCTCTTTCCAACCTTGCCCTTCTGAGATTTTGTGTTCTCCTTCTGTTGGGCTTTTAAGCCCCAGGTTTAGCCCTTGTCTGTGATTTCAGGCTCATCTGGTCACTGTGGGTAAATGCTGCAGTCCCATGCCCATGGCAGCCGTGCCAGCCCAGAGCCCGGGGAGGGAGCACAGCTCCTGGGTCAGGCTGGGGGGTGAGGAGCAGTGGGAGCTGCTGGGCTTTGCCCTGTCCATGTGGAAGAAGGGAGATCATTTGTAGCAGCCTGTGTGGGTTGCTATGGCTGCATCAGTGTAGCTGTGGGATGAAAGGATCTTTTGGTCTGCTCTGCATACACACACAGACCCTACAAAGGGCCTGTGGGCACCTGGGGTGTGCATCTTTGAGACAGAAAGCTGCCCAGCAGGGCTGGTGTGCTCCTCTTTTGAAGAATTTGGACAAGGAGGTTATGTTTCGCTAGACCAAGTCCTCCATCAGGACCTTTTTGGAGGTGTTCTATCTCGCTGTGCTGCCAGGGAGCCCCTGAACAATGGGGATTCCCAAGGTGGTTTGCCTTTGGAAATGCACTCAGCAAAGGTGAAAGCTGCTCCTTGCCCTTGGAACACATTTCTGCCCTCTCTGAAACACCCAGAGAAGTGCTGGGCACCTCTGAGGTGGGAATAGGCTTACCTGCTCCCAGGGCCTGTTGGAGAGCCCCAGGATGTGGGAATGGGATTCAGCAGCCTACAGGGAGTGTGGCAGGGCCTCTACAGTCCATTTTCCTACCAGCCATTCTTGCTGGGTTGCATCTGCACAATATATGAACAAAAGGATTGTTCCACAAAGTGACACAGAGATGGCAAAGCACAGGCAGACCAAACACGCCCCTGAAGATGTTGCTGAGCGTGGTGTTGCAGCCAGCTTTCCTCTTGGCTGGTGGAATCACTCTTTTATGTTTATCTCCTTTGGGAGATCTATAAATACAGAAAAGAAAAAAAAAACCCTCATCATCAGGCAGCTGTAGATGAGTTTTACTAATCCACAAATTCATTATTCAAGCATCTAAAAATACCTGGTCCTTGCAGAAAGTAGAGGATGGTACTATAGGAGAGGGAGAAGTGGCTGTTACTGGTGATGTCTCATTTATATGGAAAACTGTGGATGCCTTATGATTACAGTCAAATTTCCCCCCTCAAAACAAGCAGCATGCAGTGGGGTTATTTAGCTTGATGTAAGTAGATAGGTCAGAAAGTATATAAATGTCTAACATGAATATTTCTCATTAGCTCAGTAGCCCCAGGCCAGAGGGGCTGGGAGACTCCAGTGTATCTAAATGAGCTTTGCAGAGTTGCAGTTCTTAAGGCTCTCTTCATCTACATCAGAGCAATGTTAGTGAAGGTGAAAAGTGACAGCCAAACCCAAAAATATTCACAAGTCAGACTAAGGAAATTCACCGTGGTGTGGTTAGCAGTGGGAGGAGAAATTTGTGATGCCGTGACTCTCCCCAGATGGAATCAGCAAATTCTGTTGTGTGTGTGTGTTTTTAGGGTCGTTCAATAGAAGAAAAAGAAATTCCCTCTACGTAACTGTGACTCTCCTCATTGTGTCAGTATTAATTCTAACGGTGGGCCTAGCTGCTACAACAAGAACCCAAAATGTGACTGTTGGAGGTTATTACCCAGGGGTTATTGTAAGTATAGAACTCCTAGGTAGGTCTAGAAAACTTATTGCCTGCAAAGTCCCTTGTAATGCTGAAAATGTTATAAAGGGTGATCTTGTCCTGAATATTTTGCTCAGCTACTTCATTACCATTTATTTGTTTTATTATTATTTTGCACCTGCTGCACATTCCCATGCAAAAATCCCATCCAAGTGGCAGCTTCCTCTGAGCTTAGGTAATAACATGCTTTTGAGCTAGTGGTGAGACAGATAAATAGATTTTATTTTAGTCGAAGCAACTTTGGAACTTCTTTGTTTATGTAGATCATACTAAGCCTAGGCAGAAGTAAGGCAAAGAAGGATCTTACTGCCAAAAGCAGTTAAGAGACCAGGTCTTGAAATACTGTTAACACAAACTTGTGGTCATAAAATTTAGTTGCAGAAGTGTTTAACAAATTGGAGTCCCTGGACGAGGAGCTGTGGCAGCTTGCCAGGGGAGCCTGTACATCAAAGGCACGAGCACATCCATTTCTTCTTTTTTGTTATCAGCAGCTGAAAATGGGAAAGAACAATCTTGTAGCTTCAAATGGCTTAATTTAGAGAAGACCACTGGTGTCCAGCCTTCCTGCCATTAGATGTGCACTCTCTTACAGAAGCATGAGAGGCAAGTACGTCATGACCTTCCCGCCGTGAGCAGAGGTCTAACAGGAGCTGGAAAGCAAGTCCTTCTCTGTTCCTGTGCATGTCTAAGACATGCTAGAAAAGAAGCACTGAACTGCAATCAAATTAGGTGTCTCAGATTAAATGCAGCCAGTAGCCCCAGCTAGAGGTTCCTGGTGCAAGAGCTGTAGGATTCTGTACATTTGGTTTGGAGCCTTGAATTTGGAGGCTTGAAACCATTCCAGATAACCAGGTGGAGACTTGTTCCTGTCTTACTGCTGTTTGATTAATTTGCCATGCTTTGCTAATCTCAGGGAGCTTTATGCTTCTCTGTGCCCAAGTTCTTGTACGGCTGAAGGAAGGCCCTTTACAGCCATTACAGTGTGGAACACTTACAGATTATGTTGGGCCACTTTGGTTTAGATTTTCTGGCTTGCCCCAGGATCTCCTGCATTTAGGCCTGATTTTTTTTAAAGAGAAGTATAGAAGGAAGGTGTTAAGAAAGGTGACAGGCTGGCTCCAGACTTTCCACTGTGCCAGCCTGAGTTGAACCTCGTGCTTCAGAGCAGGTCCTGCAGACTGATGCAAATGGGCAGAGCCTGCTGTTCACATCCCCTTGACATCTCCTGAGCTATTTATGGCCCGGGAACGTCAGCATCACTTATGCTTTTTTAAGGCTTAGTCTACTCAAGGAACTAATGAATTCCTGGACTTGGGAAGGGCGTTGAATTACTTTATTCAGAGGCACCCTGGCAATTTGTGTTTGTCACCAAATTCTCCATCTAGGTTCATTAATCTGCTCTGTGTGATGACCTCACCTGTCTCGCTGCACAGGAAAACATTTCAGTGTGCTGCTTCAGAAGGTGCTTTAAATAGCTGATGTTTCATAACAAGCTGGGATTTCTCCCTTTACTGGGGAAAAAGGGCTGGCTGCAGTGAATGAGTATTTGGTGAGCGGTCCTCAAGAGAGCCAGAATTCTCTTTGTATGCTGGGTGACTTCTCTGTGTGTGGACCAGTTCCAGGTTGGAGTCATCTTATGGAACATAGAATCATAAAGTCATAGGATATTCAGAGTTGGAAGACACCCACCAGAATCATCAAGTCCAACTCCAGGACAACCCCAAGAATCCCACCATGTGCTTGAGAGCATTGTCCAAATTCTTCTTGAACTCAGACATCAGATGCCTCATCACTGCCATGCCTAAACCACCCTTCTTTCCTCCTTCAACTTGTGTTTCTTGGGCAAACACCTCTAGTGTGAGGAGGAAGCATGCAAAGATGTGTGCTTCAATGCAGGAGATTATCTTCCCAGGCCTCTGCATCCAAGGAAGGACAGAACTGGGCACTGGAGACCTTCCACACATCATTAGGATTTTGTATGGTGGGGTTTTTTTGAGGGTTTGAGGTTGTTTTTTGACCCAAGCAGCTCCGTTCCTCATTGATACAACTGGAGAAGCTAAAGCAGAGGGTTCAGAGACATCCTGTGGCCAGGCTGCCTTCACCCTCCTCCATGACCACCCCCACCTTCACAACTGCATCAGTGAATGCCTTGGCTTTTTCTCTGTGGGAAATGTCCTCAGCTGTGGCTGGGGGACTGACCTGGGACAGGGAACAGTGATGCTCAGCAGACAAGAGTAGTGCTCAGGTGCAGAAGACAAGCAGTCCTGTGGAAGTGAGACTGTGAGATTCCTGTGTTGTCTCCAAGTTATAACAGCTGCCAGAATTTGTGTAAATGACTGACCTTTCCTAGGCTCTCACTGGGAAACCTCTTCTGTAATGGTTCCTTGCCAAGGATGTTGGCCTGGGGCTTTACTCTGGAAAAGCACATTCGCTTTGTGCCCTGTCTTCCTTACAGACAGACATCCCAGGGGATCACCTCCACCAGCAAATAAATGATGCAACTGAAGAACATTACTAAGATCTCTTTGTCCCATCCATATAAGAATGAGTAGTTTTTCCATTAGTGCAATGAGAATTCCTGTTAATGACAATCCACCAATTTACTTGGTCTTCACCTGCTGGATGTACCAACTTGCTCTAATTTCTTCTTTTTGAATTATCTTAAATTATCTAAAGCACTTCATTTTTTGGTTTGAGGCTGCTCTGAAACACCATGTGGATATTTCTCTTAAAGCTCAAAGAACACAAAACATTTTTCTTGAGCACTTAGGTGTGTGTTGCCACATGAGTTCCTTCTGCTAAATATCACCAGACTGAAAGTCACTCCTGGATCCACATCGCTGTTAATGCCTGGATCTCTCCATTTTTTTTTATTTTTTTTTTACTTGAACTATAAACCGCCTGTTACTTTAGAAAGGGGGGGGTGTTTGCCTAAGCTAAATAATAAGCCCAGAAGTGCTGGCAGGTCAGTGTCTAGTTCTCTGCCCTGCCTGTCTGCCACTGCAGTGGACAGCAGCCCCTCATTGCTGTGCTTCCCACCATGGCGCTCTGTGCCTGATGTGGGGACAGTGGTCTCAAGCTTGGAATGCAAGCCAGGCATTGAGGAAGCAGCAGCCTGATCAGCTGCTCCACTTTAATCCCTGCTGTTTGGGCCAGCTGCCCTCCCTGCCTGCAGCACTGCACCAAAGGTTGCTGGGCTTAAGCAGGGCAAGGGGAGATTGAAACCCAAATTTACATCACATTTGTGCCTGCTAATCTCTGCACATGCCTCTGCCTGTTAATGTTGCATTCATTAAACCTTTGTTTTCTGTTCCTGGGTCTGACAGTATCGATTCCAGGTTAGTTGACTCATTTTTTAATCACTACAGCTTGTCTCATGCCTTGTTTTTTTCTCCTGGGGAGTTGGCCAATTACTGGGCATTCTCGCATGGATCTTTACTGGCCTCTGGCTATTGTCTGAATTTGTACCTCCTTAATATGACAGATCCAGCTGTAGGACTTTTCCAGCATTTCTCATTTTGCCAGCCCATGGAAGTGGGGTTGGATATGCTCTACACCAATCAAAGACCTTTCTCAGTGTGACACAATATTATTTTTGCATCTCCCCTCTTAGTCCATGGTTCCTGCTTGAAGTCCCTGTTTCTATCCTGGCTGAGGTGTGCTCTGGCCTAGAAACTTCTTCTTAGTGTAACTTAAGGCTACAGAAAAAGGAGATGGGAAATTGCTGGCTGACTTCACTGAGCTGAAATAAATGATGTCAGCTACAGCAGCAAGAAAAGATGCTTTTGCTGCAGTAGCTTATTCTGTTGGATGGGCCAGTGTGAGCTCTTCTGGTAGAACAGCCTGGTTGATGCATCCTCACCTCTGGAAATGAGGGAGGAGCAAGAGAAGACAGAAAACTGCTAAATCTTCCGAAGTATAGGTCTCCATTATTTCACTGAGAAACTCTCTGAGTTGAAAACTGAGGTGGTTGCTCACATGTTCAGTGAGGCCACAAAACCTGGTCCAGGAGCTTTTACTGCTGTGGTCCTGCTAGGTTTGCATTTGTAGGCTGAGTGTTTGTTGTTCCAAGACAGCAGTGCATATCCTCATCCACCAGCCATTTCTCAGCATCACTGGGGGGATGGAATTCAGAACTCATCCTTTTGGTTTCTACACACGCTTTTAGTGTCATATGTGGGATACACCTGATAGCTCCTGCTAGTGAGAGACTCCACTGATTTCTTGCTGAAGGAAGAGTGCTCACACATCAGCAGAATGTTCTTTTGCTGCTTCTGGATTTAATTGTGTTTTGTCTGTTGGTAAATATGTTGGGTATTATCCTGGTCGAAATGCTAACAATACATTGTTTTTCAGCTTGGTTTTGGGTCGTTCCTTGGAATAATTGGATCAAACCTGATAGAAAACAAAAGACAAATGGTAAGTTCTTAATAAAAGCTTTTCTTAAAAAATTACAATAACTCAAATACTGTGTGTAAAGAGTATTGTTTTAGGTTTTCCTAACTCTTCCAGGGTGGTCTTGAGAACTGGAGAAGGTTTCTGGCAGTCTAGGAGCAGCACCCAGTGGGCACTCAGCTCACTCAGGACAGCAGCTGCAATCCCCCTCCCTGGTGGTTGCCCCAAGCTGGCAGTGAGATCCCTCCAGCCTTGCCCGAGTGAGGCTGCAGAGGGGTTGTACTGTCCCTACAGCCTGTCCTGCTGGGCTGCTGCCTGCTGTGGCAGGGATGGAGGGTGCTCAGGGCTCAGATTAGCAAGCAGAGTGCGCTGCTGACCAAGGCTAAGGCAGGTTCTGCAAAGGCAGGTGGGAGAAATTCCTGCCTGTCCAAATCCAGAGTCTGCCTTTGTGCTGCCTTTGCTTTGCAAAGAGTGCTATTTGCAGAGCACTGTCCCTGCAGAGCAGAAGGAGAGGGCGAGGCAGACCCTGCAGGAGATGACATTTGCCTTTCCCACAGTCAGCCAGGGTGCAGGGGAGCTGAGTTTCTCAGTGGATATTTTTTGTTGTTTTCACCCTGGCTCTGCAAGTGCAGCATATCCTGTTCTCTCTGTCCTAGCAGGGTTTCAGCCTCTTGCTCCTCATGTATTAGCAGCATGTCAGTGTCTGGTTGAGCAATGACCATATTGTGCCAGTCCTGGACTCTTCACAGGAGTGCCCACAAGTGACAGTATGGCTCTGACTTGTTTGATTATTCTGAAGAGCCCTGGGTAGTCTGTGCTTATTCTTTTCATCTCTCTATCATTTTGTGTCCTAAAAAACATTCTTGACCCAGCTTTGCAAGGATTGCATCACTGCTGCCTGGGCTGACAGCGAGCGTGTCTCCACTCTGACCGCAGAGAGGACATGCAGTAGCTGTCACTTCTTGTCCCTGTGCTTTAGTCACATGTCTCCTTACCCAGGAGCACTTTGCAGTGGCAGCTTTGTCCATTGCACGTTTCCATAATATCACTGGCCCTGCAGGATTTTTTTTTTTTTCGACTTGTCTGAACTTCCCCCGTGGCCTAGTTTGCTAAAAGGCAGCCCTGATCTGGCTTGTTGTGCAGCTGAGGGCAGAAAAAGCCAGAAGCAGCTTGTGCAGTGAGTTCTTGTCCATGTTTCTGTCTATAAGGTGACTGAGGAGTGTGAGGAGTGGAGCTAGCCTGTGTGGCTGATGGGGAGAGCTAACCTGGAGGAGAACTTCTCACTTCCCGTGGACTGCTGACAGGAACAGACCTCTGGTTTTTCCCACACAAGCGTATTGACTTCCCATGCATACCACTAAAAGGGAAGGGAGAGGATTTGTGCCCACAGGGAGGGCCAGCTCCCCAGCAGTGATCCCAGCAGTATTCCCAGCACTGTTCCCAGCAGTGCTGCCCACACCACAGGCAGCTCTGGCTCACTCCCCACTGCCCACTCAGCAGCTCCCACATGGGGAGTCAGCAGTTTACATTCCTTTATGACAGTCATCCATTCCATGGAAAGGTAAGAACCAGCACCTTCACAGCCCATGTGGGTCTGTACCATCACCTAAAGGGAGCCTCAGCCCAAGACACTCCTGCACTATCCGAACCCAGATTGTATTTTGTTGTCTGCTGTGGCTGACTTCCTCTGAAGTTACATGAGTGAAGATAAATCAATAATATCACACAACCCTAGAGAGGGACCTCTGCTTGCTACAGTAATAGGAGCAAAAATCTTGTTTGCAAGTTGAAAACTGGGATTTTTAAAATTAATTTGTATGTTTCTATTTGCTGATTGATTTTTTCCCTCTTTTTTATCATAAATTCTCAATGTTTGGTTTTCAGACTTTCTACATCTGAGAGGGAGAAAACTATGTAAATAAAGTGAGCAAACCCATTTCTAGCATCAGATACTTATCTCTTGGTGGGATTGTTATGAAAGTATCATTAATCTTGTATTTATTTTAAACGATCATATTAGCAGCTCCTATCTGTGAGCAGAGATGACTGACAAATTCCCTAATTGTGTATATTTAGTGTTTGGCTCACTTCCCATCTCTAAGGTTCATGCTATTTAGGGAGAATATCTTCTTTCATGTGTGTATGAAACAAAGGACAGTACTGAGAAAAACTAAACTTGCTGCAAAATAACCTAAGCCATAAAGTCCGTGTGTTCCACCAAGACTGGATTTTCTCCCCTTGTGTGGTTTCGCTGGTTTGGTAGTGAGACAGTGTGACTTTGTAATAGATAGTGTGAGTTGGGATCCAGAGGTGGGAAGGGTGGGGCTGAGTGGGGAAGAAAAGCAGGAATTTACAGCTGACAAAAGCAGGGTCAGTGTAGGATCTGGTCCTGGAAAACTTGTCACCTGCTGCCATCTGCGAGTACTTTGTGGCACAGCATCTAATATTCCAGTAACAGCTTGTGATCATGGCATGTTCACGTGGTCACTGGGATCGTTTCACACCCTGCTTTCTCTGCTGCTGCAGGTTTCATGTCTATGCCTTCAATACTTGCCTCATCTAGAAAACCATTTTATTTTCTCTCATTTTTAAGTAAGCAATTGTACAGGGCCATTTCCACTGTCACAGGTGAGCCCTCTGGCATCTTCAGTTATTGTTCAAGCTGATCTGGTCTGTACATGGAGGTTACTGGAGCAAGATCTGTTTTCACTTAGGGAGGTGTAGATAACATCAGTGTGATTAACCTAAAAATCCTGAAGTACTTTAAAAACCGACATAGGATCCTTCTGGATTGTATTTGTCAAGAGGTTTGGCTTGTCTTTCTGAGAACTGGAGCCCTGTGCAGTGGCAGAAACCAAGCTTTTCAAGCAAACTTAGTACCTGGATCTTTAAAATAAACATCCCCATGTCAGGAGACCTGAGATATCTGTCAGTGCTGACTGGGCTAACTGGTAGTTTTGTATTTGTGCTGCAGTGATTTTTTTCTACTGCTCCCAGCTCCCCCATGACCAGAGTCACCTTTGTACTCGTGGAGAAGGAGTTTTTAACAGCTGCCAGCAACTGACACTTGAAGGCTGTGATCGCCAGAGTTGGAAAACCACCAGGGACCTTCCAGTTCTTTACACGGAAATACTGAAAATATATTGAAATAATGTATTTCAATATATATGAAGTAATAGTGAAAGCTATTCCCCAAGCTGCATTTTATCAACCTGTCTGTCTGAATGCTGCAGTTGCCCTCCCTTTGCAGCTCTGCTGATATCCCCAGTGTGCTTTGGATCAGTGCTGGGAGCTCTGTGTGTGAGGAGCTGGTCAGGATCCCACTGGCAGCAGCTGAGCTGAGTGCAGATGTGAGAGGGACTGTCAGCCCTGGCTCTTTGGCAAAGGTGGTGTTCGAAGTGGCACAGTGGGCATAGACACTGTTTCTCATACCTGCATTGGAGATTATTATGGTTTACCTGCTGAATGCTTTCACCCTAATTTTAAGAATGGGCAGGATGGGGCTGGTGGAAAAGGAGAAAAGGATCACACCTGCCTGACTGCCCCTCTGAAGCAGCAGGTGGAGGGAGATGTCTCTCCTTGCAGCTCTCCAGTGGGAGGCTGATGGACTGTGCTTGCCACAGCCTGGCTCCGAGGAGCCCAGCCAGGCTCTGTGAGGGGGTGCAGCACCAGGGGCATTGGCTTCTCACCTGCCTTCTGGTCTCATGGCTTTGTGCCCGTGCCTGCATCCCTGAAGGTGCAGTCCCAGCAGAGAGGTTCACACTCTGCAGTCTCCTGCATCCTCACAGCTCCCAAGTGTTCACAGGAGCAGCTCCCCACGTGCTCCGGGGTGAGGAGAGAAGAAATTCTCTCCAGGGGAGAGTTAAAGACAGCAGCAGCCATAAGAGGAGGTGTATTCTCAGCCCAAGTTTAGCCTATGGAGTCATGGAAAAACCTACATTACTCTATCAAGTCCCCAGAGAACCAGCCTGGCACAATGTTCCTACTCCTGCCAGAGCAGACATCCCACTGCCTTCAGTGAGACCAGTCTGTGCAGCCGGGCAAACATTTGGGTCATTGATTGCTTGAGGGCTTATTGACCATGGTTTACATATCCTTGTGGAGAGGGCACTGATCACTTGGTGGAGAGGCAGATAATACTTTGCTTTGTTTTCCTTTCTCAGCTGGTTGCATCGATCGTCTTCATCAGCTTTGGTGTCATCGCTGCGTTCTGCTGTGCCATCGTAGATGGGGTCTTTGCTGCCAGACACATTGTAAGTGCTGCAGGAAAGCACAGCTCCTGCAAAGCTTTACTCTAAGAAAACAGGTGATGGTGTCTGCAATCCTGTGTCAGGCCTCATCAAACCCTGTAAATATATATCATGTGCTGAATGCTGCTTTAAATCATAAGCTTAAAAAATGTTATAATTTTATAAAAGTTTTTTAAATTAGCAAAAAGCACTAAGATCTTAAAGCTTTGCTTTGGGTTTTTTTTTTTTTTGCTTTATGTATTTACTGAATATCAGAACACTTAAGATGTAATGTGAATTTCAGCTATTGCCAAGGGACAAAATATGAGCAGTAACATCTATTTTGTTTTAAATGTAGGCAGAGCTAGTTCTTAATGTACAGTGAATCACTGGATGCTGTAGAAGAATGAAGTAATTTGATATGAAGCTCACTGAGGCATTACAGTACAAACAGGAAGCATTTGCAGTAGGTTCTCAGTTTCCATTTGGTGACTTAAAAAAATTGTGAGCTACTGCTGTCATGACCAATCACTAGTACAGTTTGATGTGCAGAAGCTTTTGTTATTAGTATAGAAATAAAAAGACACAATTTCTTTGTGGAAGGAGACACAATCAAGCTTTTTGATTGAAATTTATAATTGCAAACACATTTTTGTCCTGCAACTCTGCAGTTTGATCACCTTTTTTGAAATTTTTGGCAAAAAGGGATTAAAAAGTCAGATTTGGAGTTTATTTGTATCAGAACAGAAACGAATTGCAGAAGGTCAGAATTACCCATGAAATGGAAACTCCCTGTGTCAGCTGGCTAGTTCTGCTCCTTGTGAAGCTGGCTCTTCTTTCCTGCCCCTGAGTATTCCAGTGGTGGAAAGTGTCTGGATGGCAGGATTTGCTGACAGAGCAGAGGGCAGCTCTGCTCAGTTGTGTGGTGAATGTCCGTCTGTCTGGACGAAAGCAGCAAGCCTGGGCTATCTCTGATCCCCTTTGCAAAGGTGTGACCTCATGGGTTGGGCTGTGGCAGGAGCTGGCAACTCCTCCCAGCTGGCTCGGGAGTGGCTGCTCTGAGGCAACCAGGGCTGAGTGGTGATGACAAAGGCTTTGGTTTCTGCCTCTTGATAAACAGATGGGCTTTTGGCCTCTTTCCACCTCACAGTCCAAAAACGCCACCACCTTGCTGGAGAGGTGTTCCTGCCACGCCAGCACAAAGCATTCTTCCTGTTGCCAGCTGCTGCCACTGCTCTGCCACCCCGAGCTTTGGATCAGAGACCTGGAGAGCCAGTCTGGCTGCTCCTGTGAAGGGCTCACTGATGTGGATACACCTCTGGCGTTGCTTTCCCTGAGGTTTTACCTTGGAGATGCAGTGATGCATATTTGGAGGCTGGAATGCTGATGATCCTCCAGAGCTTTCCCACAGGAAGCACAAGAAAGGAGAGCTCAGGAAGGACAAATTTGCCAACAATCAATGAAAAATTGCTATGATTCGGCAAGAAGAGCCCTGAGAAATATGTCAGGCAGACCTGGGATGAGGAATAAATCTTTCAGGATTTATTCAGTTTATTAAGTTCTGGATGGCCACCATCTCCCAAAGAGTTCAACTTTGGAGGCTGTGCCTGCCCTGGTGGCTGTAACAATTTCATGCCTCCAAGGACCAGGGTTAAACATCCCCCAGGGCTCAGAGGGCTGGGGTGGGGGCTGCAGAGCCGGTGCTGTATTGGGGTGTTGATGTGAGCTCAGGGTCTCTCTAAAGCCTAGTCCCTTTCCCCAGAGCCTTTGAGTGGTTTGGTTTTGCTGCAGGGCTAATCCTGGTGCTTTTTCTCTGGCAGGATCTGAGGCCGCTGTACGCGGGGCGATGTCAGTACTACTCCAAGAGCACGACCCCACCAGAGGTGAGAGCAGGTTCTGTGTGTCCTGTGAAGGGACCAGCTTCTTGGTGCAGGTGCAGGAACCTGCTGCCAGGCAGCTCCTCCTGTGTCCCCAACCTCTGCAGGGTGAGGAGAGGGTGGGAGCAGGATGCTGGGAGGACTCAAAGGTGGATTCCTCCATGTACAGCCTCAATAGTGATGGAGCAGATGGAGAGGAGGGGATGGAGGATAGGAAAATTCACCAGTTTCTCTAGATTTTCAGCTGTGCGTTCATTACAGGAACTGGGTGGTGGGTTAAGATTTCAGACAGCAGTAATTTCTGTGTATATGAGCAACAAGTACCAGTCTCTGCACCTCTCCTATTGTCTTCTCCAAAGAGCAGCCTGTTGCGGATGGGTGATCCTGCCACATATTGACAGTGTGTATGGACGTCTTTGTCTGCCTTTACTGAGCACTGATGGTCTGTCAGAGTCCACAGGTGGTTTTGAATAACCACTACGTACCAAATTAGAAGGCCTGCTTGAGGGTGCAAAGTTAAGTACTACTCAGCAGCATGAGTGTGGTCCACTCTCTTTTCAGGCCAAAGACTGTCCTTGTGGACTTGGGTGTTACCACCCACAGGCAGACAGTTCCCACTTTGGTCAGTTCTGCACCACTGTGGGAATCTTGCTCTCAATTTGGGTCATGTTATTGGCAGCTCTTTGCTCTGCTTTGCCCTGGGGTGAGGAGGGTTATTTCAGCACCGCCCTGGCTGCTTGGGAGAGTTGCAAAACCTCCTTCCTGTGCAGGCACATGCTTGTCTGTGAGCTCCCCACAGAGAAAGGAAATGCTGCTCTGCTCTAGTCTAGTGCATTTCTTCCAGTAACAGAGGACTTCATGGGAGCAAGATAAGGAAAGCAAAATCTGCCTGGGGCTAACGTGGAGATCACTGAGAAATCTACAAGCAGAGCAGGCCAAACAGCAGCAGAAAATATGCTTGGGGATTGTGTCATTCTGTGCTTTATGTATTTTTTCTGTATTCACACAGGCAGTCTGTCACCCACAGCGCCGTGCCCCCTGCACACCGAAAATAAAAACCAATACCTGCTTCTGCTGTGACCTGTACAACTGTGGGAAGTAAGCCAAAAATGCCACTCCTGGCCATGGGAAGGGCGTGCAGTGGTCATGCTCTTTGGAATAGCTTGCAGCTTGTTTGCAGGATGATATCAGTTAATGACAGTTGTTGTGGGAAGGGACCTTAAGCTGTGTTTGTTAGCAACAAGGAGGTCAGACAAAAGCTAACCAAGTAAAGGTGGGTGTAAAATACACCAAGATCATCCCAGCTCTGGGCCAGCCCAGCTGGAAAAATGAAGAGCACAGGAGTTTCCATTACTTTTGCGCTTTGTGTCTTCCTCAGGTTTTCCACCTGTTGAGTGTCGCTTGTCTTAACACCTTCCTCCTCTGTTGGCACTGTTATTTTGGCTTTTTCCTTTAGAATATTGAAGATGCAAAAAACTGGGACACTGTTCTTCCTCACCTTTCCACCATTCCATTCCCCACCCTGCTAACAGGGAGGAGAGTTAACAGGCTGGTGCCATCTGTGTGTTCATAATCCAGTCTCCTCTGTGCCCAGTGAGTGTCTTTCATGGTCACAGGCTGGAAGGTGAACGAGCTCTGTGCAATGAGTCAGAAGGTGGTTACCAATTGAGAGCCACTGCAGAGTGATCACACCACTGAGATCTGGCTGCTGTGCCTAAACCAGCTTAATTTACAGCATGTGCTGCTTATGTCTTGTGGAGTGTCCAGTGTGTGCCAGCAAGCAGTTAATAAATCGATTTTTTTACTGCTGGCTCTTGCCTAGGGCTGTTTTAGGCTTAGCATTTCTCACAGTACTTAGTTGGGCTGACTCCCATTTAAATCATTGACTGTGGTGGAGGAAGATCAAAAGTTGCTGTTGGGAGAGGGTGGGTGGTTCCCTGTGCTGGGAAGTGTGATCCCTGGTCTCTGTAGGACTTTGTGAGTGTGAGAGGGGTGAAGCTCTTGCTTTCCTTGACAAGTTTACAGGACACAATCCCTTTTTACTAGCTGAAGACAGCGATACACAGAGAACTGATTGGAACAGAAAAGCTTGAGACTGTTCTGTATTTCTTTTTCTTTTCTTTTTGTTGTTTTTGTTGGGTTTTTTTCCCCAGTCCTGGTTCTGGGACCTGCCCCTGGCCCATTTCCCCCTCTCTGATAAAAGATAGCAGTTGTTGCTATTTTAATCTTGCTTTATACCACACAAACATCCTGCACGGAGGAGCTGCTGGTTCTTTTGGTGTATCAGTAAGAGAGGCACGGACACTCAAGAATGGTTAGTGCACACGTAAAGGATGGAAATAATGGAAAAAGTGACAGCAATCTTGCATTCTTCCTGATGCTGAGAACCCTGGGTTTGGCAGCACTGGGCAAGCCCCTTCCCGTTGATAAGGTCGTGCTAAGCAAAGTGGGATGTTTTCTGTGGTGCACCAAGGCTCACTGAGAGAGATCAGTGCTCTCACATCTCCATAGGAATGAGCACTTGCAAACAGCTCGAACAGATTTTATTGTTACAGGGTCACGGTAAGAGCTCAGGTTACACAGAAGTCATGCCAGCAAATGCACAGGTTTTTGTAACCTGTGGTTAAGCTCTGCCTCGGTTCTACTTGAAATCCCTATCTCCTCCTTGCAATGTCTCCTGCAGTGGCCTGCTAAAATGAAATGTGGGAATAAAAAGGGTAAAGAAGTTGAAGTCGAGTAATGAGCAAAGGACGGTCACTCTTGTGAAAGGGGGCAGCTTCCTGCAGGCCTTGTGGAGTCTGCTGAGGAGCTGAACTGGATATCCTGCTTCTTGACCTTAAATATGAGCCAGTTCTTCACCCTTTCCTCAAAGCTCTCCTGCACTTTGAGCCTGACCCTGTGTGTGAGCTGGGAGAGAAGTCATTCATAAGCTCTTGGAACTGTTTGTTCCTGATAAATATGTTTTCAGAGGGGGTATTTGCTGTAGGCCATTACATCTGGTAAGCTGTGCTGAGGGCCAGCCTGTTCCTCACCCAGCAGTCAGAGAGAAATCATTCCTGAAGAACTCCACTGCAAGACTTCAGCCCACGTGCTGCAGGAGTTGCTTTTCCTTTTCTAGCATAATGACCTACCCAGATCTGACCGAGTTTCCTCTGTCTGTTTTCTGTGTGTGGAAAAGGTTCAAAGTGTGAGCAGAGGGACTCAGGGCAGGGCTCCAGGCAGCCAGGCTGCTGTGGAGCTGGAGCTGCTTTGGGACCCAGCCTGTGGAGCCAGCAGGAGCTGAGCTGTCCTCTGCCATCCCACTCGCTGCTCTGTGGCTGTGGGGAGCAGCCAGCACTGCCTGGGGGCAGCTGCTGCTCCTCGGGGCACAGAATGATTTCCCAGGGCAATTCCAAGACCAGTTTGTCCTTGGTAAGCCTCCAGGACCTCAGATGAAAGAAATAACTGGCAGGTTTAGACACAAAGTCATTTGTTTCAGAACAGAGCAAGCACTTTGTGCAGGGAGATCTTGGATGCCACAAGCATGGGATCTAGGAGACTTTATCCCCACTCCCTCAGTAGTAAGGTCCAGGAGATCACTGAATTGCAGAATGCATTTTACTGTCCAGCAGTACTGCTTAGGTTTTATGGTATGTGGTGCATTTTTTTATCATTACTGTTATTTTTTTTCCTAATCTAGCAGAGTAGAGATTTCTGGAGGGTACTATGAATACATTGATGTCAGCAGCTGCCAGGACATCATCCACCTTTACCACTTGCTCTGGTCGGCAACAATTCTGAACATAGTTGGGCTGTTCCTGGGGATCATTACAGCAGCAATACTTGGGGGCTTTAAAGACATGGTAAGAGGATATCAATTTCTCTGTGCTTTAAAGAAAACAAATTAGGCAAATTGCCTTTAAAAATAATAATGGAAACTGTTGGTATTTCAATGCAAATGATCTATGCATTACTTCAGTCAGGGTGGAAAGAAAAGCAAGAAATAACTGTAATTAAAAAGTGGGAGTGATTGACTTTTCTGATCTTGTTGTCACCATCTGAGCACAGTTGGAAAAGATTAACAGAACTGGGAGATTCTATTTTCAAAAGGAACCTTCACAGAGGCAACACCAGGACGATTAAAAATAAGCTCTTTCTTAAAAATTGATCTTCCTTTTCATAGTATTCACATTCTACAAAGAAATGTGTGGTGGTTGTTCATTCTCTGTTGATTTTATAGTAGCAGTCTAACATTACAGGCTGTTTAAGCAGCTGTGTTAGGCTGAAACTCTCCATCTAATTTCTTCATGGTGCAGAACCTGAGATAGTGAATTGGGGATCAAAACCAAACTTGAGATAATGAAAAAATTACTGTTCTAACAATGTGAGTTTTGAAATACCCTCACTTAACCAGGCTGCCTGTTACCTTCCATATGGTTTTGTTCTAAAGAGCACAAATGAATGGGTACTGTTAAACTGAATGTTAAACAAATACATTTGGGGCTTTTTCAGGCTCTTGTGACTTATTTGAAATAATAGAAAAAGAGACACAGGAAAGAGCATTTGTTGTCATGGCTATATGTTTTTCTTACAAAGAAATCTTGGGCCCTGCACTAAGGGTACGTTATTTCAGGACTCTGAACTCTTTTCAAACTCACCAATATCTTCCCAAATAAAACAGGAGACACATTCCCAGCTGTTCATCATAACCCTTTGAGATTTGATCCACACCAGAGAGCCTGTAAACCTCTGCAAAGATGTGTAGAAATGAACAGCAAGTCACAAAATGGACCAAATAACAGAATAATTTGAATTAATGAATCATTTCTCCTACTTGTGAAGGTGTAAATCTGTTTTGTGTGAGTACTGGTGTGCACTGGGCTATTGCCAGCTTGCTCTATGGAACCTGAAACAGTAAATGGCTGTGGAATTAAATGACCTCGGAATTTAGCTGCTGCCTGAGAGGGAACTGGATTGCCAGTTGCTAATTCAACAGAGTTGAGGTCTAAAGATGCACAGTGCTCCTTTAAATAATTTCTGCTTTCATTCAGTTGTCAGCTCTCTGTGACTGGGTTTGCAGCCTCATGCTGTATTCCTTTTGTTTTGATAGACTCCTTCCCTCCCTACGCTGAACTGCACGGTTGAAAATGCTCACCCTTCAGTGACCTACTACTCCAGGCCACAAGTGACATCTTACAACTCCTACTACCACAGCACTCCTCACCTGCCTCCCTACTCTGCTTATGACTTTCAGGTGGGCAGCATAACAGGATGTTTCCTTGTTTAGCAGCAAGGTTAAATCCAGCCAGTCTGCAGGACTCTGAGGCCCTGTCTTCCTGTCATTCACACAGTTTAATTTTCTTGTTCCTGCAGAAAACACCAAATTTTTCCTACTAGGCAGAGGTCCTTGGCAGTGTTCTCTTTTACTAACGCAGTGTTTTTCTGAAAGCTGTCCTTGAAATGAAGGCAAGATGGAGGACCTGCTGCCTTCCTGCCTCCCCATCACTTACTAGCAGAGCTCACATTAAAAATAGGCACTGCCTCTGGCACTGCAGTGTTCTGAGGAGAGAGGCAAACCAGGTGTTCAGGTGCTGGATTTTATTAGGCCAACTACTGTGTCTGAGAGAAATAGATGAGCTTTTGGAAACAAGCTATTTGAGGTCCTGAAGACACACGATGCCAGAAAAGCTGTTTTATTGTGGTTATTTTCCACATGCTTCAGCTGGCCTAAGAGGGGTCTAAACCCTCCTGGTCTGCTGCTAGTGCCACTGGAAAATTCTGTTCTCATGGCTCCTAAATATAATCGAACACTTATGTCAGAACTTCTAGGATGTATTTATACAGATTTGTGACTCATTTTTGAGGTTAATGAAACCTGGGACAGTCACTGGTGCTGTGACTTCCTGCAGTTACAAAAATGCCAACCTAGTGTGTGCCAAATCAAGCTCTGCTGCAAAGTCCTTTTCTCAGTTCCTCAGCAGTTCTAAGCACTGTCTGGCCCAGGGTTTGCCAGTGTGGCAGCCCCAGGACCTGCAGAGAGCTCAGCATGGGTGATTTCCCTGCTTTGTAACTGGAAGTACTGCTGTGTTCTGACAGCTCAGCCAGACAGATCAAAGTCTCTGGGTCTCCCTGCTGTGAGCTCAGGTGTGTGCTTGGGAGGCAGCACAAAAGCTAGGCATAAATTCATGTAATCTAAATTTATTGTAGCCAAGTCCCTCTTCCAAAGGAAATTCCAGGTCTGAGCCTTGCATGTCTTCCAGGGAACTTGGGGCCTGCATGGGAGCATTAACTGAGCCTGTGGCTGTGGAATCTCTTATGTTGAGCCCTGCTCTACTCCAAGCAGACTGTATCAGCCTGGCCCCTCTCCCCTGCCCTCCTACAGCACATGGAGCAAGCCCAGCCTTGCCTCCCAGATCCCTTCCAAAGGGTGCACTCTCCCTGGTGCAAGAATGCTTCCCACTCATTCCACACATTTTTCACAGGAGAAAAACAACACACCAGAATTCCTAAGAAAACCTGGGCCCTTGCAAAATCCTGGCTTTCACACATAACTTGAAAATGGCAGACCCAGTTCTCTGGTTTTTGGAGCAGCCCATTTATTGTCTGGCTGGTGTGTGACACCCAAGATTTGAGAGGAACTCATCTGTTTTCAGCTGTCCAGTCTTTGTGAAAGGCAGCTGGCACACAGAAGTGATAAGATTTTTTTTTTTTAAACGTCTTCAGTTTTGGATCTAAGGAGCCTCGTTGTTCAAAACCGTTACTTACAGGCTGTGCTTACCTTGAATGCAACAAGTTATCTGAAGTATTACTTGTAGTACATGATTCGCAGAGGTGAACCTTGAAGCGTTAATTTTTTAACTGTTTGGCAATGACATACCACTTTGCTGAAGTCATTTCCATTGGGAAGTGGTTACATTATAGCCTTTGCTGTCTCCCTGCAGCATTCCAGTGTGTTTCCAGCCTCCACTCCCTCTGGCCTGTCTGATGACCCCCAGTCTCTGTCACCATCTCCCAGCTACATGTGGGCCTCGAATGCGCCGCCTCGTTACTCACCACCCTACTTCCCACCTTTTGAAAAGCCACCACCCTACACACCATAAAAAATGTG
This sequence comes from Petroica traversi, assembly GCA_025920805.1. NCBI lineage: Eukaryota > Metazoa > Chordata > Aves > Passeriformes > Petroicidae > Petroica > Petroica traversi. Next base: position 24,681,710 of record JAHLSL010000017.1, read on the forward strand.
GGAAAGAAGGAAAAAAAATTGCCATTGAAATAATTGTGAACATTTTGTATTTATATTTTACTGAGGGAGGGAACAGGAGAATACAGAAGATAATTGCAAATAAAATTATTAGATCGGACTGTCCTTTTTTTGCGAGACTTATTTCAGAAGTTTAACGATGGCCTGTGACAAAGGGGACAGACTTCTGATGTTTTAATAAGTCAGTGAGTAGCAAGTAACCTAAATTTCAGCCTCTTTGGTTCATGTAGTCCTTGATTTTTAATAAAGTGATCCAACACAGATGACAGATTCTGGTCTGCCTTACTTCATCTTCTGCCAAGCTGAAGTAAGGGTAGCCAAGATCAATGGTTGCTAGAGATTATCAACCTGATTGAGGTGAGGGTGCTGGCAGACAGCATGACTCAACACTGGTTTTGTTTGGCCTTTGGGCTCCAGTTGCTTGGATTTTGGGTGGAGGGACACAGGACTTAGCTCACATCACTTGTTGGGCCAACACACTGGAAACATTTTAGGGGAAACTGTCACAGTGCCTCAAAATGTAACCCTGTTAAAAAGGATAACACCTAGGATAGCCTCATGTATGTGTAGCAAAATAATCAGAATATTGCTTTGCTGAGGGGGGGCAAGCTGTTTTCATTTCAGGCTGCTTCTTAAGATAAAAGGTGAAATGGAGTTGTCTCTCTCTGAATTCTGTGTAAGTAATGCTGAAGTCAAACAGTTTGGGTGGTTGCACTGCCTAAATCGTCCTTGTATTCCTATAATGAGCATCAGGAACCATCTATAAGTCACTGAAACAGTGCAATGAAAATGTTATTTATTTATTTATTTGTTTGTTTACCTTTTCTGTGGTTGGGAATTTTCGTTTTAAGCTTGTACTTTTAACTTTTTTAATGGACCGAATCAGCACCCTGAATAAGTATTGTTTTAGTAGCTGCATTATGGGCTGCACATAAGGAATATCCACTACTAGTTCTCCAAGATGTAAGTCTCACATGGATGAAATTCAACACCCTGTAATATAGGACGAAACTGAGGAATTTGCAATTACTGTTGTGACTTTCATTTAATCTTCAGCTGATGACTGTGCTGATTGATCTAGATTCCAGCAGATTTTGCATGCATCCTGCATAACAAAAGGTCAGCTTTGATATGTGACACACTGACCTCTAAAGTGTGGTTCTACTCCAGGGAGTGATTTCAGATGACAGTGTTTGGATCTGAGCTGCTCAACCTGAGCATTCTCAACTGCTTCCTTTGGGGATAAAAACAACATTGACATTTTACTCCTTATTTCCTAAAGATATCATTTCCTTGGCATCACTTTGTTGACCCTAATCCTCAGTTGCCTACCTTTACTTGCAATGGATGCAGACAAAAAGGTACCTGAAAGTTAAGTCTGGCTTTCAGAATCAAAATGGAATACACACTGTTGGGTTGGAGGAAATCCAGTTGGATTTTAAACTGTGGCACTTACTTTTAACCTGTAAAATTAAAAAAAATTAAAACGCTGTCAAGATGGAAAACAAAGACTGAAGTCTCTGATTTCACTCTTCAAAGTACACCCACACTTTATAATGCTGTTTTTAATCCTATGCATTTGCAAAGCCTTTAGGCTAGACTATGTGTTAACTTTATCATTTCCATGGTCAAATACTAATCAGTGTATTAGTTTATTAAAGGATGACACTTTATCCAGAAGCAAGCATGACTTTTTTTCCAGTAAGATGGGAAAATAAACAGCTGGAGAAAGGAATTCAGCTCACAGGATTTAAAGCAGTAGTGTATGTTGAAAATATCCTGGTGGCATTTCGTTTTACTATAGAATGTTGAAGTGCAGCTCCTATAAATTTGCATACTGGAAATAAATTTATATACTGGGGCATCCTCCATTTTATATTACATTTTATTAAATTAAATATTGATAAAGAGATCATGGCCAATTTCAAAACAGACAGTACTTCTCTTGATAAAACTCCCCACAGAACTAGAATCAGAAGGGAACATTAAATTAATATCAGAACAAATTTTGCTGTATCTTTGAAATAAAAGCTAACAGTCCTGTCCCACTTCTAACACTGTACCATTTGTGCCTGTCAACTAAATAGGGCTAGAAGGACTAGGGGACACCACAGGACAGGACTGAACATCCTGAAGAGAACATAACCTAATGGCAGAGAAACAATTAGGAGATAATTGTGGGATTTGAGTTGAAAAATACTAACCTTAGGAAATTATCCAAATTCTCATTTTTTTCCTGAGGAATATTTAAGCAAAAATTACATTGCTGCTTTAAATTCACTACAAAAGGACATTTTCACAATTAAAAATTTACTGGTGGTATATTCAGTTGAATTACCTGTTTTGTTCTGCTTGAGTAAAACGAAGCATTTAATGTAACTGCAACATTCTGCACTGTATTTGTCATTTCTTATGAGAATGTCAAGTTTGTGACTCATATGTACCCTTTTATTACTTTGCCAAAGTTAAATAAAATTGTGTGACTTTTGTAAACATTTATCAATTCTATTTTACATTTTAGCAACCTTCCTGTTTCTAGGTTAGTTGAAAAAAGTGAGTAAACTGCATTAAAAAAATCAAAGCAAAAAACCCCCAACAAACAAAAAACCCCCCATCTCTGTTCACTATATTGGAGACATTTCTACCAGGATTAGCCAAAAATTCCCTAAGTTCTGTTTTTGAAGGCGCCTATGCCCCCACACTTGATAATTCTGCAGTTTTACCCACATAACATGGTGCTCTGACCTCAAGGACTGTCAAGTTACTACTGCTGATTTTTCACTTAACACAGATCTGAATAATCCAAGCAATGGAGTCTCGGTGTCTCCTTTGCTTACTTTGGGCCAAATTCTGTCCTGATGATGTCAGCTGCTCCTTGATGTCAGCAGAGCAAGGCAGAAGCCCTATGCTGAGGAGATAAAGGCATCCACATCATAATTTGATGTGTTACTTATTAAACTGCATTCCTCACATGTAGTAAGAAGTCTACACAAAGTGATTATTTCCTGTTGGCCCCAGGTCACCAACAATGGAACTCTCACAAATCATAACCAGTCAGCAGCTGGTAAGAGGAGCCCAAAACCTGAGTGAGCTGAAAGCACTGCACTGGTCACTGTACATTTCACTGGTCACTAGGTATGGTTTTCTTTTTGACTTGGAGCTCATTTGCAATGCCAGCAGTTGGCCAGACTGTTCCACAGGAGCTCTGCCTGTCCTGAGGGTTCCCGTCTATCGCAGCATTCAGCTCACAACACACTGGGGGTTTTGAGCTCATTTGCTTCCTTGGAAAGTGTTCAACAAAATCAATTAAACAGCATCAAAACAAACAAACAAACGAAGGCCCAAACAGAAACACCTTCCCTGTTCCCCCCACAGTGGGCTCCCTGCTATTCCCAAAGACCTGGGATAGGAAGCTACAAAGGTTAGACTATAGAAATTGAATTGCTATCAAAAAGAAACATACTACACCCATCTTAGAATTAAACTTTTTTATTTTTGCCATAGAAAGCTCTAAGAACTAATATCACGTATTGATTAATGAAAAGTAGAACACAACTTAAAAAAGTATGTTAAGGAAAGACTGTACAACTATATACATCAAACACCAGGGAAAACCAAGGAATGCTTCACATGGAACATTTCCTAGGCAATAGCTGTAGAACTCAGAAATCAGTGTATATAGTTGTCAGCTTCTGCATCTTTTTATAAGCTGCATGCCTTAACAGGACAAAATAAATAAGCAGTAGGTGTTATTTCAATATTTATTTAGTTCACACAGTGGAATGTTATGGTATGAATCCTCAAAGAAACAGACAGTGAGGATGCAGTCACCATTACCATATTCTGCAGCAGATCTGTTAATGGTTTTATATGCATAATAAATGACTGTGAGGTTTGCTACCTTAGTCTGTTGAAATTTTTCATTTCATAAATGCTTTGTCAGATTCAACCTTTTTCTTCCATTACCCCAAAGCCAATTTCTTTGTATTTACATAAATTTTTTCATTAAGTTAAACTGGAAGTTAAATGCTTACAAAAACAAACAAAAACACAAATATAAGTGCAATAGCCAGAAATCTAAATATAAAAGCTTTCTCATGGCCCCATAAAAAGTTTTAGAAGAATGGATTGAACATGTTTCCAAACCAATAAATACCAGAAGTGAAATGAAAAAAATGTTTTACATATCTCTGGACTTTGGATATCAAAAATCACTTCCAAGGAAAACTGAAAACCCTGAGACACATGCAAGCACGAGTCTTCTAGCAAAAATAGTTACAAAGCCCTAATTTTCCAGTTTTCCTCCAAAAAGAGACCATTACTAGGCACAGTTTAATTTAAGGTTTTAAATATATCAGCAGCAAATAGTGATAGCCATAATGTTGAATTTTGCCCTTGTAATGTATGCTTAATTCCAGATCCCCATACAGACCATTTTCTTATAAGTTGGACTTGCTGATCCTTGTGGATCCCTTCCAACTCTAGACTATTCTGTGAGTAAACATGGGTCATGTCAATAACAAAAATAACATTGCATTTGTCTCATCACAAAGTTCAGGAAGCCCCACCATAGCACCAGCCAGTCGTGGCCAACACAGGCAATCCACACTTGTGTCACATGAGGATAATGTTTGACTGCAGAAATGCCACCTCGGTTACATCCCACATTTAAAGCGTGACCCATTGTATTCCAAGGGGTCTGCAATATGATCTGGAAATAATCAGGTGTATCATGTTCTTGGCTGGCAAAGCAGAAGTGCTGAGCATTACATGCACCACGCAAACAAATCCTCCTGTCATTGCTCACATGGATTTCTGGTATCTTTTTTGTAACTCAAGTTGTATTTGAACCGTTTACCATTTAAGTGCCTTTCTGTTTAGAGTACTGTATGTCTAAAACTTTTAACTTTGAAAGTCATAAAATCAAGATGCATACTTAAAACATTAAAAAGAAAAGAGAAACCTGTAACTGCACTTTAAGCAATGAAAGGTTTCTATAACTAGTACTATGCACAACAGTCTTTCTCAGTCACCTCTAGAACTTGAAGAGTTTTCATATTACCATTTACAAAAATTCAACAAGTCACTAACTCTGAAATGCTAAACTATGACCCCAGTATACAGCTGTTTTTCTCCGATTTACCATATCCTGATCAAGTTGGAGATCTAATTTATTTTCTAAGTGCTTAAACAGGCACCAATTGCAAGGAGAATAAAAGGGCAACATAATAAACCCAAACCTGGAAACAATTGACAAACAGACAATAGCAGAGAAATTAAACTTTGGGTCATGGTGAATAAAGGGTATTTACTGGTTGTTGGTTTAGTCCTCATCTTCCAAAATGTATAAATGGGGGCAAGTGTGGAGGGAAAATCCAAATCCCTGTTTCACTTGAAGATCTTCCCAAACAAGATCCTCAGCAGTCTCAGTGCTAAACCAATAGAGCACTTACATAACTTCTTAGTTTTAAGAAGCCTTCACCTAAAATAGTATTTTTATCGTAAATTTTAGAACTCAAGACTGAAGCCCTTCTTCCTGAAATGGAAAAAAAAAAGGAACAGCACTTTATATCAAACTAATTACTGGCATTTTTTCCAGCAGTAAGAAAATCTAACAATATTCCTCAAGCTTTAAGAAAGCAAAATTTCTCTTTCCTAAGTGTTCTAAGCTTCTTCACTATTGAGCTTTGTGGGGTTTGTTTCTTCCCTTTGCAAAAAGAGTAAAATACCATGGTCCAGGACACTGAATACTTTGCTCACCATATGCCAAGTGTTTGTAAAGTTTGTCCAAGTTAGCCCTAATTAAGTATTGCTTATTGCCAAGACTTTTTGCATGAAGACAGATAATTTATAATATTTATAAAAGCAGAATTAAGATGCTAGCAGAAAAACAGACTACTCCAGTGTAGCAGGGAATCGTGTATTTTGGCCCCTTGCTCACAAATGTGAGTTGTGGGATTATTTTTTAAAATGGTTCCATGATCAAGAGACCACGATGAAAAAAAATCTTACTGTTTTCTTGGTTAACATCTAAACAGAATTCAGCATTAAAGTGCTAACATGAAAGAAAGGGTTTACATAGTAAGTATGGGTACTGGAAATACCTCAATTATTTTAGAAATATTTCTGGCTCTTTTGAAGGAATTGTACATTTTGAAGCCACAAATCCTCATGAGTTGATGAAATTTAACACATCAGAAAACATTGCAAGTGCCTTAGAAATGTCTTACTCTCTATTTAAGTAAATTTTCTGATTAATTGCTTCCACAAATCACTGCAGTTAACATGGTCCATGTAAATGCTACCATTTGGTGACTTGGTAGAACAAGTTTTGACTTTACAGCAATTTCAACACTTCAGTTAAAACAGCTGCAATGCTCCTGCACGGAATCCTTTTTCCAGCATTTAAACATTTCAGTAAGATTCTGGTATCACAAACTCAAATTCAGTACTTCCCTCTGACGGGTTTTGTTTAAAAATCGTTTCATTTCCCTGCGGAACGAAAATGTCATCCCATGTGATTTGTTTGGCTGAAGGGTTGGACGTTGTTCCCTCAGCACCATCCTTCCCTGAGCCAACCCTATAGACAATTCCCCCCTCGTTGATCCCTGGGACGCTGCTGGGGCGGTCACTGATGTAGGCGTATTGCCTGATCCTCAGGGACCTGCAGGGGTGCAGCCGGTACAGCTTGGTGTCTCCAGAGGGGTCTTGGCTGTGAACTGATCTGATGTGGGAGGCCGTGATTTGGTAGCTGATGAAGGATTTGCCACACGTCAAGCACTGGTACCTTCGCTCCCCGGTGTGGTGAAGTTCGTGCTTGGTGCGATACTCTGCCAGAGCAAACACTTTGTCACAGTAGCGACACGGGTACTTCTTCTCCCAGGAGTGCACGTTGAAGTGTCTCCGCAAGCTCGTCAGGCACGCGTACGACCTCTTGCACACGATACAAATGTAGTACACTCTGCCATCCACTATGAGCTCGTAGTGGTCATCGTGCTTTACTTTCATGCGTTTTCCCTTTGGAGAGTCATCATCAGGGCTTTTGGGTGTGTCATCAGGCTTGGCTTCCCCTTCCTCAGAATCACCCTTCACAGGGATGACTATGTCGTAGGTGTCCTCACCGATGTTCGCATAAACCTTACAGCCTGTGGATAGGCCTCCTATTTCAGTTGCTGTATCTAATGTTATGATTTTCTGCCCATCTGCCACACTCTTTGCTGCTAGACCCGAACTTAATTCCTTGTTGTTTCCAGAAAGGACATCTGAGATTTTTATTTTAAATTCTCCAGGTTTAGCAGATGACTCTTGTGAAAATTTAACAACCTGTTTTTTCTGTACACCTGATCCTTCAGTGCTCGCTGCCTTCGAAGCAGAAGGTTGCTGAGCCAAAGAGCTGCTGCTGACCGAACCAGGACTAGAGGAGCTAATGATATTGACATCATCTTCAACAATCTCTTCATCATCAACAGCAGTTGCCTCCACAACAGCAGTTACAGAGCCATTATTGCATGGCTGCTGGTTGTCCTTAAGTAAATTGATTGTAGGACTCACATGCGTTTGATGCAAAGAGCTGGCACCAAGTGATGAGTTAAGCAGAGGCTTGTTTAGCACAATGATATTAGGAGTAAAATGCTGGGGTGTTGCCGAGACGAGTGATTCAGCACCTGATTGTGTTTGGTTTGGGCTCAGCTGACTGGCAGAAAAAGTGAGATTCTGAGCTGCTGTGGTGCTCGTCAAATGGGGAGAGCCACCACTGCCAATTTGGTCAGAAGCTTCAGCTGGACTTGAGCAAGGCTGTTTCTGGCTTGCAGCATTTTTGTCTTTAGTACATTCTTTTGGAGGAACAATCTCAGAACAAAAAATTACATCATCATCCTCATCATCTGAACTGCTCACTGTAATTTTTGTAGTCTCATATTCTATGCCATGTAAGGAGAATGATTGTGTTATAACTGGCATCCCATCTGTTGCCTCTTGGCTCTCTGGCCTGATTACAGTCACCTGTGTTTCAGCATCTCTTTGAGTTGGACAAGAAGCTGAAGTTTCTGAAGCGCAGTCTTTGACCTCTCTTGGCACATTTTTGCCTTCGGCCGGAGGTATGCCCAGATCAGCTATGAATTTCACACCCAGCTGCTGCCCTGATTTAATCAGTTCATCAAGTAAATCAGACCGGACACTGATTATTTTGGAACTATAAATATAATTGAGAATTTCTGCAAAAATTTCTGCTCTTACAAAGCTCAGTTCAACCACCTGACCAGCCACTGAGAAAAGCTGGTGAAAATACGTGCTTGAAGCTGAAAGGATATTTCTGTGAGCTCGAAATTTCCGGTCCTCCACAATGACTGTAACATCACAAAATAGTCCATGGCCACGTTGCTCATTCAAAGACTGAAGGAGGACACTAGAATATTGTGTGTCTGTTGCAGAAATAAGTTGTTTCCCCTCCATTCCTACAAAGAGAAAGCAAAAGATGTAAAATTAATAAAATGCAGATTTAGAGTTTTAACTGAATTATAATGTTCACATATTTACTGTCTATTTATTTAGAAAAACAAATCTGAGATACTGTTCAGAAGATTATGTGCTACTGCAAAACTATTTATTATTGCTCCTCATCCCTTCCCTTCTACTCAAGGTAAGTGGAATTCTGAGTATATCCTCTGTTCTTACAAGGCGGGGAACAGAGAAACACCTTATCTTATGCAACAGCAAATAAGGTTAATTACAAAACCAAAGAGATGGAAGTTTTGGGTCCCTCAAGCAGCTTTAAACATTATTACTAATTTATTTTTCATTAGTATTCTGTAAATTGTTTTGAGAAAGCCCAATACCGTGAACTTACTTAGGGCCATAACGCAGAATTTGTGTCTACCAGTATACTACCAGTCAACTGACTTAATGAAAACGCTACGGATAGTGTACGTCCTGCCCCAGAAAAATACCAACTTTTTTCACCCCACGTCATATATTTGCGAGGCTTTGTATTTCAAACTGAAACACTGAAGCACCACTGTAACAAAACAGACTTGCTAAGTCAAAGTAACCCATTCGTCAATACTGCCCATTCAAAGCCCGCAATAAGCTGGGAAAAAAAAAA
>JAHLSL010000017.1:24725827-24751402 GCA_025920805.1 Petroica traversi
TCCAACTTTCATGTCCATGTGTTAATACAGAAGTAATACTTGAGGTAAATGCTTGCCATTTCGTCTTCAAAGCAGTATGTTTTAGCATGGACCCAGTCTTGCTGAACGGGTAGATGTAGCCATTCCTTGCCAGTTTGTGATGTTATTTCCTCCTGGACATACCCATTGCCTTGTATGTGACGGCCAAAATATGTGAAGTGACTCAGTTGCTCCCCTGTCTTTTAAAGAAATTGAGCGTTATGCTTTCCCAAGATAATGTACAGGAGTTTGAGACATCTGCTTGTGGCTTGGAATGAATTTATGGTACTGCACAGCTTCGCTTTGGAGACAAAAGGGAAAGCTGGCTGTGAGACAGATTTGAAATTAGTGTGCTAATTCAGATTTGAAATTGAAAATGTCCTTTTACGAACAGATGACTTGTCAGCCAAGGTCTTGGGCATCAGATCATGCCTGTGGTTCTTGGAGCAGTCAGCTGTAATGACCTGGTAGTGCAGAGGGCTCCGTGTGTGCCAGAGGGTTAAAGGTGTGAGAGCTGGGGCTGGGTTTGTGGAGGAGTTGGGATTCCCACCCTGCCATTGTCTCAGACAACCCTTAATCAAGCCCACAGTTACCGCAGGGATGGTCGGTGAAACCCCCTTCTCCCCTGATGGGCAGGGTGGCCTTGTCACCACGAAGCTTCTCCTGTCCTCTGCCAAAGGGTAGGATGGGTGCAGAGGACCGGCTTGCCAGGCACTGTCCAACTCTCAGTCTCTAGCAGAGGTCAGAAAAATCATTGCGACTGCTGGCAGTGATATGGATCTTTTAATTGCTGGAGGAGACTTCTCCTGGGAATGTATCCAAACTGCTTGGTGTTTCTGCAGCCTTTTGTCAGGGGCATAAAGAAGCGTAATCTTAAGAGCTGTCACGATCTGAGATTTCGGAAGCACTTGACTGTTTGTGAATGTTGAATGGCCGAGTGATACAGTGTGTCTGGAGAGGATGGTTGATGGTCAGGACTTCTGGTGGGACACTTCTTGCTTTCCATGGGACCTAACTCAAAACTATTTCAGTCCCACTTTTCTGGTGTTTTTCTTTTATATTCTTGATGATCTGTTATCAGCTGAACGGGGAAAAATAATACCAAGTCTTTATCTAGACTTTACGTTCCTGATTTACATTTATCTCGTGGAGGATGTTTATACTGTCTGCTGGATAATTCTTTCATTACATAGGAGAATTACATACTTGTACAAGTGAGAAATAATTGGTACAAGCGTTGCTCTAATTTGCTGTTTAATCAGAGCTAAATGCAGTCTGGGGAATGCCATAACGCCAAGGTCATGAGAAGGGATCTGATGTTGTTCTGGCTTAAAGATAGTGTGAAAAACTGTGGTATGGAAACCTGAGTTCAAGTTCTGCCTTTCTTTGCCATTTGCCACTTGACTTCTTGTGCAAGAGTTGTCTCAGGTTTGGGGGTTAATCCCCCAGATCTCAGCATTAAGGGCAGCAGATATCTGCTGTGAGCACTGGCACTGGTGTTGGAGCTCTGTGAGCGTTGCTGGATTTGGTTTTGTTGCAGGATGGTGCTGTTGTGTTTGTTGCGCCTGTTTGGAAATCTTCCTAAGGGATTCTCCAAGGCCTCAGGGTTTGAAGTGATTCTCATTTGGGAAGAGGTGAGAAATTGTGTCAGAAGTACTAAGTGTCAGCTCTCAGTGTCCTGAACAGAAGCACTCAACTAGATGCAGTATTGTACTATAGCCTCTGAGAACAGTTTTCTGCTCTGTGGGCCTCATTTGGACACTGGGTCCGCTGGGCTCAGGGCTGTAACATTATTTGCTATGCTGTGCTCTGCCTGAATATCACCAAGCGGAGGCTTTGCCTTTGCCATGGTGTCCTTTTTCATCATTTCTTTAGACCTGGCCACAGAAACAGGCCCACAAGCAGATGTCTCAAACCCTGTACATTATCTTAGGAAAGCATTGCACTCAGTTTCTCTGAAATACATGCAGTGTTGACATTTGCAGTGAGCAGCACCATTACGTATGTTCTGCTTTATCTCCATAAAGAGGCAACAGCCTCTCAGGGCTCTGAGGACGTCGGGAGGTGACAGTCCTGTACCTGCTTGTTGTGCTAAGTAGATCAGGGCACAGACCTGCATTCAGCAAGATTTTTCTCTAATTGTTTTTTCATCCCAAGGACCACAGAGTAATTCAAACCCCTGAAGACTAAATCTTGCCCCTTTTGTGTAAACTAATAGTTAATGTATGGTGCTTTCAGGCTTGGGGTCATTCATGATAACGTCTTTGTATTTTCCATATGATTCAGATAGTTTTCTGTAAGAATTAAAGCAGATAGTGGTGGCTTCTGTGGCACGGAGAAGCCCTTACAAAAGGCTGTGTAAATCCTTCTAAGAAAGGAAGAAGTAAAATAGCTTTTCCAAGTGGCTGCTCCTTACTTGCACTCTGCAATAGCCCTGCCTGATAATACAGCAAGAGAGTGTGTTGCTCTTTTTGTTCTTCTAATCTTGTTTGTGACAAACACGCTTCGCTTCCTCCCAAGCAACAACAGCCCATTCTGTCTAGGCAGGGGGTCACTCTGTGTATATGGGGAAAAAAAAGGCATCTGGTATGTTGATGTGGTGCCAGTGTTCACACTGGCTTTCCAGAGATTTCATCTTTGTCTTTGTTCCAAGAAGATGTAACCTTAAAATAGAGAGTACAAAGGACTCTCAGCCATCCAGCACATTCACTGATGCTCCTGGCAAAAACCTTCATTTCTACAGTAGTTAAACTTTGCTCATCTTGTTGGTACCTTTTTATATGTTTTAAATTTGATCTGGCTTGGAAGATGAATAATGGAAGACAGTCTTGAACACCTTATCAGCAGAAAGCTTATAAGCTTAACACATTCTCCTTCAGTGTTGAACAAGGGTATGCAAACCTACATTTAATGTACACCCAGGATGACTAATCAGTGTGTTCATATGTTGTTTATGATGGTGCTGTTTATATATAGCAGTGACACCACTTGGTGCCTGAAGACTGGTGACTTGCTCTGCTTCTTGGTGGATCAGGCAGAAAATGTTTCTTTTCTCTCCACTCCTTTGGTAATTGCTGTCAGCTTCCTGTTGTGTGTCAAAACCAGTCTGATCTTAAAACATTGTTTCTTTGTTTTCCCCCACTACATCCACTGTCTCCATACCTTGACCGAGGAGACTGTAGGTTTTCAGGCAGAGTAGCACAATACACCTTATGGCTGTGTACTTAACATGGAGGCTTAGCTGCTGTGACTGGAAATCGCATTTTGCAGTAGTTGTTTCCTGGCCTGCACCAGATGTGAAGTGTGCTTTAACTGCATTGTAAAACCACAGGTGACTAGAAAAAGAACGTACAGGAAATGACTTACAGGCTGAATTCTACGTGATGGTAAATGCCTCCTCTTAGCTGAGAGCAGCTTAACTTCTACCATTTATTTTGTTCCATCTGGATCACACTTATATTTAGGGATGAGGGGATGATTTGTTCTTAATGAGAGCCCACACTCCTGCCCACGCTTCCTGGGGAGAGTAGTGTTCAAGCAGGTCTTCCAATGGTGTGGTTTTAAGGCTGAGTATTAAAAATACACTTGATATTTCTCCTTCCCCAGGAGCCGTCTGCCGGTGGTTCTCTCTCGTGCCTTTGTGGGCTCTGTCCCCCCATCTGTTCTGCACCAGGACTGCTGGGCTGTTGCTGCAGATCCAACACTGCCATGAGTTCCCCAGTGCTGGGGTTTTATTTTGGTGAATGCAGTTTAGGAGAGTTGGAGTGTGTTGTCACAAAATCTGCGTGTCTGATGGTCTCACTTTCTTCTGCTTTAGCTGATTCTGCATTGTTGGACCTCGCTGCTGCATTGTCAGTAGGCAAAATCAGAATCTGCTGGGGAGCCTGACTGCTTTCCTCATGAACATGTCATTAGGAGGGAAGGTGCTTGGGAATTAATGAAGCGCCATATTTGGTGAACATCTTGTCAGGAAGAATCAGACTAATACACAAAATATGGCTAAGGGGAAACATATTTACACATCACAGACTGGTAAATATGCTTAATGGTTGAAGTGTATTTGGCGCCTCATCTCTGGAAAAAAAAAAACCCAAACAGCAAAACAGTAACAAGGCAAGAAATCACACTGGCAGGCTACTGTAGTAAATGTACTCCTTGGGGATGTTTTCCCAGCCTAAAATACCAGTGCCATTAGCAGAAGAGGGAAAACCAGTATGCCTATCCCTATAAATAGGCTTTCAAGATATGTGAAAGCACAACTCTGAAAGAATAAATTCAAAATCACACCCGATAAACTACTGCCTTTTGGCTGTAGTTTTTTTTCCTTGCAAATTGATGGAAAGCTAGAGGGGAATTTCCTGTTTTTCACACTAAAATGTATTTTAATAATAAAAATAATACATTTTTAAGAAAAGCCTTTGCTTCAGAGAGGGAAATACTTTTTGGGGCTGCAGGAGGACAACTTTCCAGTACACACCAACACAAGGGTGCAGCACTGACTCTTCATTTTGCCTGGTGCCATTTCTGAGGTTGAGCAGGTTTGGGACCCAGGGTGCCTTGGCACAGATTGGCCAGGTGAAAATTTTTGACTTCCCTCCTGGAGCTTGTGGCTGTTCTGGGTGTGGAGCACCACATGTTCCGCTTGGCTGGGGAGACCAGATTAATGGTGTTGAGCACAGGAGAGAGCAGGGTGTAGGAGCAGCTTCTCAGGAAGTCCTTTGGTGGTTGAGCAGGAGCAGCCCTTGCCCCTGGCAGGAGGTTTGGGTACTTTCCCTCCAAACCCTCATGGCAGGCTCCTTCAGGCCTATGGGGTTATGAGCAGCTCAGTTCTGGACACTTTTTCTCCACTTTGTTTTCCTGTAGGTACAATTTTCCCTACTGTTTCTCTAGTTTCTATAATTGCAGCTGTGAATGGGAGTTACATGTGAGTTCTAATTCACATAAAGTGAATGGTAATAGGCTTGTAGGAGGAGGTGTCATTAATACATGGCTCAGCACAGAGGATTATTTTTGTTTTCAGTATAAGATGAGACTTGAATTTCTACATATTTTCTTAAGAAACAAGTGTTTTGTGCCTCTTCATTTCAGCAGCTGTGTTTGTACAAGTTTTGCACATTTTAGTATTAATCTGTCAGGGCTACTTTCAAACGTGTGGCAAATTAAATGTTCTATTTGTGCCTTCCGAAAGTGTTTTGGAGAAGAGTGAAGCATGTTGACATGATTGACAGATCTGTGCAAATCTCTGCTTGGATTTTGCAGTTGATTCCACTTGGGAGGTCAGGGATTATACACAGAAGTGTATTTTGCTTGAAAATGACACAACTATTCCATTGTGTTTCAGGGAGAAGGCTGTCGTACTGTCCCGCTTTCTGGACACGTAGGATTTGATAGTTTGCCTGACCAGCTGGTTAATAAGTCGGTTAATCATGGGTTTTGTTTCAACATCCTCTGTGTGGGTGAGTATTTCCATTTTGGGAAGTTCTCTTGCTGAAAAGTTTTCTGCAGCTGGATGTAGCTCGTAGGTTGCAGCACTAACAAGGTAGCTTTGATTTAAATTTCCCCAACTGTTCTTTTTTCAGTAACAAGATTTACTGGTGCTCTGGGAAATCCCCACTGGGGTTCTGCAGTGTAGCTTTTTACCAAGCAGTGAAATAAAATGTCTCAAATCACAGGGTCTTATTATGAACTTTCTTTTTCTCATATGTTTGCATTTCACTTTTTTTAAAAGAAAATAGGCCCTCATGCCAGAGTACTTTGTTGTGAGGTCTTGTTTGGTTAAGGTTTGAATTACTATTCTTGTTATTATTTTAACAAAATACTAGTCATGCTCCTGTTTAATCACTAAAAGCTATTTTTTTCTCCTCCCTTCTGTGCATACTTGAATTAAGATAGTGTCTGGCCAAGCCTTAACTCTTCTGACAATTATCCAAGCTGCCGTGTGGCGTGGATCACAGCTGGGGCCTGGCACTGTTAGCAGGACTTGGTGTCTGTCCCTGCAGCCCATCTCACAGGTCTTTTCCAGGGTTAGAATCCAAAATAATCCCTTCTCTTAGGTAACAGAAGTAAAACCCTGTATGACTTTGGTACCGTAGTTTGGTAAGGTGAACTAGGCAATTAAAAATAGAGAATTAATAATTGTGTGATGGGTTTGCTGCTGCTGGTGCCCTGCCCTGCAGGAGGTTATTTTGTGGCTGTGGCTGCTGGGACCAAGCCCTGTCTGCAGATGGTCCCAGCAGTGCCTGGTGTGGCAGAGGGAGAGCAGCAGCTGTGGAGACCTCCTAGGGACTCAGGGGGTGGTCAGCTCTGCACCCACACAGAGGTTTTCTGTCCCCTCCCATGAGAGAGGCAGCTCATGGCATGGACCTGGTGTTTCCCCAGAACAGGGTTAAGTCTGAAACCAGCAGAAAGAGTAGTAGAGCAAGGAGAGGAGAGCTGAGCCCTGTTAAATGGAGCTGAGAAGACAATTTTCCTTACAACCGCATTCCTGTGAGATGATAAACTCTGCTGACAAGTGGAGGTCACTGTCAGGCTGAGTCTCTAGGTGATTTCCACAGTACATGAATGTGATATGACCTAAGGAAACTCCTGTCCCCACAGCTGAAGTCTGAAAGTGTTTCCTTTTCCACTTACTGGGCTGCAGTGGGTTTTTTATGAGTTCTAGATATAGCAGTTAATGCCTCCTGTAGTTATATCCTCAGTTTGATGTGCAGAGAGGAGCTGAATGCCTGTGCTTTCCTCTTTGCAGGGCAGAAATGGAATGCATTAATCATTTGTTGACCTAAATAACAAGGACTCACCAAGATCAATGTACATTAGTTACTAACGTCAGTTTTTTGTGAATAGTAATAACACAATCTTGAAATAAAGGAACTTTATAGAAAAATATAAGGAATTTCATTAGAAAGAGATTAGCAAATCTTTGCCATCACATTTAAAACATTCTGGAGGAAGAAAACAAAAACTCCCAGAGTTTGTCTGGCATTTATTACATTGGATCTCACTTGGACAGCAGAGTATAGGATAAAAAATTGTAAGAACAAGGGAGCAAATGAAGATTGGACGAGGATCCCATAGACAATCCACTAAGCATGACAGAAAGGCACTTCATTGCCCCCCATTTTTCAGCTGTGTGTGGCATCTGTTGGAAGTAAAATCCAGTGATAATTCTACTGTGTGTCATACTGGATCTGAGCCATCGATTCCTCCAGCTCTTGCTGAAAAAGCCAAGGAAAGCTTCAGAAATGACTCCCAGCAGCATGTCCAGAGTGGAGCAGTTTTTAGCTCTTCTCATGCTGAAGGCTCTCTCCCCCGTGAGACTAGAGCCAAAGCTAGAATAAAAGAGAAAACCTCTCATTAGAAATTAGGTGTTGCAGATGGTTTCTCTGATCTTTTATTTCTCAGCACAACTGTTTTCTTCCTAAACCTTCCATGATACGTTTTTAGTTGCCTCTTAGTTCAGTGCAAAGGCTGAAGAAGTGTTTAATGGCTGAGACTTTCTGTGCTCACTGTATTTCTCAGTGAGATACGGGAAAAAGAGGAGGAACAGACTGCTGGTTTTTGATGTAAACTTTCTCAGTTTTTGCCAGGATTGTAGTTACATTAGACTAGTATCCCAATTTAAGCAGGATTTCCCCCTTTCTTCTCTCCCAGGATCTGCAGGGAATTTGTTCTAACTGGCCTATTCAGTGCTGTGAGAAAGGCTGTTTTGTGGCAGAAGGACTTCACTTTCCCCCAGAATGTACCAAGACTGTTTGAGGTCTCCACTCCAAAAGAGTGATCCTGTGGTGTGCAGGAGCTCTCCCCTTGGGGGAGGGAGGGATGTGCACAGGATTCCTGGTGCTCTCCAGCAGGGAGCTGTCTGGGGTGATGAGCTGTACAGCCTGGAAGCTGCCCAGTGGTTCTTTCTGTGATCACTGGTGCAGCCAGCTAAGAAGAGAACAGTTTCTTTAATCAAAAAGCCATCTGTCCCCCTTCTGCCCTGTGCTGCTGTCCCCTGGGGTGGATGCTGGGAGCTGGCTGCTCCTCTGGGATGGTGTTTCAGTGTCTTTGGTGAGCCCTTGTTGCCCTCCTTGCCCCTGCAGCCCAGCCTTTGCCTGGCAGTGGGGAATTGTGTGGTGTTTCTGCACGCCTGTCAGATGAAACAAACTCTTTTATCCTCTCTCCTTGAGAGATGGTCTTATCAGTGTGAGTTGCCTCAGGGCTTGCCTCAGCAAACCTGCTACATTGGATTAGCTCCCATTTCTACACATGAAAAGGCTGTGCACGCGTATACATTTTCTTTAAAATTGAATTATTTGATATCTGCCACAGTTGTTAATTTTGTGAAGGATAAGTGTTGCTCTCTCATGAAAGGACTTTCTTTTGAAAGCTGCTCCCTGCTTTTGAAGAGAGAAATACTCCAAGGATTCCTCTGTCCTCCCACAGAGTCGATTGATGATGATGTGATTGGGGCCTCTTAAATCCTGAGTGTTGTAGGAAAGGGGGGCAGTGAGCAGTTGCTTGTTCCACTTAGCACATGCTAGGGAAAAGCAAATTAAATTTCCAGGCACAAAAAGAGGAGGTACAGCTTTTGTGATGTATAATTCAGCTTACTGCTGCAGGTGCTTAGGATGCTAAAAGTTTTGTGAAAAGAGGCCTTTGAAAGTTCATTCAGCCTGAAGATGCCTGTTTTAGTTTGGGAAGTTAGGAGCTTGTCCCAGCTGTAGTTTTGCATGTGGTGCCACACTGTTTCATCACTGTGAGACTGATGAAGTGCTACCATAGAGCAGTGAAGGTACCATGTGCAATTGGAGCAGGAAACATCTCAGGAGAACGAGAGGATGTGTGGGGAGCCCTGCACAGCCAGACTCTTGGGCATTGAGAGTGGATGGTGCTTTCTGAGCTCTGATATAGGGATGCTGCATGTCCAGTACCTCCTCTGGTGGCTCTTGCCTTTTTTTTTTTTTATGTCCTTGAAAATTGTCAGATTTAACATCAAAAACTCCATCCCATGGTGAGAGTTACAATACTCAGGCTTTTCCATTGCTGTCACAGCTTCCTGGTGCAGAACTCTACCAGTAAAGGTCACTTTCTCTGCCCTGCCCTCCCCACAGAGCTTTGTCAGCCCTGTTTGGGGACAGCAGACCACTGTCGAGTTGCATAATCCCTAAGTACAGTTTTGGAGGTCAAATCACATGTGTCCATAAGCCTGACTTATCAGAAAATAATCTCCCTGCCAGGGATGCCTCTCACTCAGTTTGTGAACACTGCTGCTTTTTTCAAAGTAATTCTGCCTCTTTTAATTCCTGTTCATAATTTCAGTTTTTTTTGGGGAGGATTCCAGTGCCAGCAGCTGGAACAAGCACAGACCACTTGTCCTTTTTATCAGATGGTTTGTTCCATCTGGACTCCTGTCCTTACAAGAAGCAGTTGGCACCATTCACATCTTCCAGCCAGCAAAAAGTTGCCTCTGTGTGAGGCAGAAACTCCCAGAAGATTCAGAATTTTTTCCTTCTGTTATTTTTGCTTTCAAAATAGCACTGCTCCCTATCTCTGCTCATATTTAACACAGCAGAACACTTAATTAGTGTCTTCAGTCTTTTACCATTTCATGTCACTCTGTCAGTGTTAACATTCTTTCAGCTGAGACAGTCTTTCTTCTTCATCTTCTCTGACAGGCTTTAATTCTGTGTCAAGTCAGTGGGGTTATACAGGGCAGGGACAGGGGTATCTGCTGGCTTAGTGTAAATTTGGGAGTGCAGATTTCATATTTGAGATGCCATGCTAGTGCCTGGATGTTTTAATCATGAAGGTGTTTGGATGGGCAACTCTCACCTGTAGAAAAATGCCACAGTTTTGATCTCTCCCTTCCAAAACGAAAAACTCAGTCTTTGAGTTCAACGTTGCCTTTGCTGGCATGAGGTGGAGTGAAAAGCATGTTCTGCATCTCTCAAACACTTCTCCTAGCCCCTCTGACAGTTAAAGTCACTCCTGCTGGAAAAAACACTTCAGATGGATTTAAAGTAGGCAATGATTAACAGGTTCAGGATGTGCTTAAACAATAGTCTTGGCCTCATATGAACATCTTCCACCCAAAAGCAGGAGGGAGTCAGAAATGGGAGGTGATTTACAGGGTGCTGTCTGCCCGGAAGCCAGCGTGGCTTACAGATGACCTTGTGTACCCACTCCTTGCCCTGGTCACCACTCCTGCTCCCCTGCCACCCTGTCCTGTCCTGTCCAGCCTTGGAGGTGCTCCAGGGCCTGCCAGGCTGTCGGGCACAGGAGGAGGCTTTGCAGAATTGTGTGTGGGTGATGCTCCTGCACCCCAGGGCTGAGGGACTCCCCTATCCTGAGATGTCCCATCAGGGTTCCTGGTATTCCCAGGCAAGCAGCCAGCTCTCTGCTCTGTCCCACCCATCCCTTGGCAGGGCCTTTGGAAATGCTGCAGCCTTCTCAGGCTGTTTAGATTTTTGTCTTTTTTTACACTGCTGTTTTCCTGGAATCCCTGAGAACGACCTGGGAGGTCACACATGCTGCTTGCTGTTAACTCCCAAAAGCCCTGTCCAAACCATGGCAATGCTTAGGTCTGATTTGTGCACCTGCTCCATTTTGGGGGTAAATGGTCCCTGACAAGTCCAGACAATGAGATTCCAAGTCAATGAAGGGCTTGTTGGACCAGCTTAACCTTCAGGTGACAGAGGTAACTTTGTCCTTTGCTGTGTCCCCTCCCTTGCTCCAATGCTGTTGAAGGTGCAGCTAGATGCATTGAGGTGTCACAAGGGACTGCAGCCACCCCAGCTTCTGGTGCTGACTCCTCCTGCTCCCCTTTGGATTGAAAACCAGATTGATGCAAAGAGCAACTGCACTGGTGACTGCTCTGGCTGTAGTTCATGTTGGTTGGTGATGGAGCACAAGCTCTCAGCTTGTTCTGCTGTTCCCAGACAGTTCTGCAGCTCAAGGTGTACATTGAAATGTTAACAGATCTCGCTGCCTCTGGAAAGATACTGGATATGCGATCCTGGTGGTCAGGGACCTCTCAGTTCCCAGAGCAGGGGATTTGGGGCTTGGAATTAGACAATCTTTAAGGTCCCTTCCAACCCAAATCATTCTATGATTTTATGAGTCTTTGTTTGCCTTGCTCTGCCATGTACTTCAGCATGGAGTGAGGAAAATCTCCTCTGAGGCCAAAAGAGGAATTTGCCTGCTTGCAGGGATGAGGCTTGGAGATTTGGACATTTAGATGGGGAGGATGGGGTGGAGTTTCCCCTTCTTGAATCGGGCATTTCATGCAAGTTTGGATCTGCTACAGGGCTCTAAACCTACAAAAATAAGCTCTTTTATTCTGAGCAAAGTGGGAAAATAGTGAAGTTGTTTTGGTTGGGAGCTGAGGGCTGGGGGAAGGAGGGGAATGCTCTTGCAGCCAGACACAGTCTCCCTGTGGTCTCACAGCAGGCTGGAGAAGCAGCCTTCATAGCGGGTGGGGTTCAGCTGCTCCTGAAGTTTCTCCAAAATACAGCTGGGCAGCTCAGAAATTGCTGTTTCCCCAAAACACAGCAGCCCTCACAAGGCAACAGACCAGACTGCGTAGGAAGTCAGATCCTGTGAGCTCGGAGAGCTGGCTCTGTTGTCAGAGCCTGGTAAGGGAGGCTGCCCTGTGGAATGTGTGCACAAAGGGATTTGTTTTATTCTTCCTGGGATGTATCAAAAACCAATTCAAGACTGGTCTCTGAGATTTGTCTCTTTCTTTCCAGACAAGGAAATAGTTGCCTGTTATAAATGGAATCCAAATAGCAGTTCAATACTGATAGAATACTGGCAGAATACTGACAATACAGAACTTTTGGAAGCAGATTTTGCAATATCCTACAACTTACGTAGCCCCTAAGGTACAAAACCAGGTATTACAGAAAATGCCCCCTCCCAGTGTAGAAGGCTGATTCTCCAACTCGTTATGAGAAACCAACAGCACAGCTTGCTGCCGGACTGGGACCAGCTTTCAGGGTTTCTGCACAGAAGGAAGCTATTTCTGTGGCTGCTTATTAGAGACATTGATCTGAAGCAGCTTTTTTTGGAAATGGCAATAAGCCCCATTTCCTTTTTAATGAAAAGAGCATCTTCTGTCGTGTAGTTGTGGGTTTAAGCAGGATCTGAACTATGCTTTCCCCTTTGCCGTTTCACCTCTTTCTTTTCATCTCTATTTTCTAATGACATTAATGGCCATTAGACTGTGAAATGTAATTTGCCCAGAATACAGACCTCCCATTGTTCATGGCTTTCTGTTTACCAGACGCTCCCTTGGGAGCATGAGATCTTGCTTTCATCTGCTACAATTTCACCCCTGTTAATGTTTGGAAGCTGAAAGGCCAGTCCACATTAATATTCAACAGAACATTTCAATTCTCTTCTACTCCAATAGGGGAAACTGGCCTTGGTAAGTCCACCCTCATGGACACCCTTTTCAACACCAAGTTTGAAGGTGACCCAGCATCTCACTCACAGCCTGGGGTCCAGCTGAAATCCAGTACCTATGACCTGCAGGAGAGCAATGTCAACCTCAAGCTGACTATTGTGAGCACAGTGGGCTTTGGGGATCAGATCAACAAAGAAGACAGGTGAGTGTAGGGAGGAGAGGCTATATTGTGACCTTGCTTTTCATTGTCCTTGTGCCTTAGCTAGGCCTGACTACACTGCAGAGTTTTCCTGCTTGCTTCTTAGGAATTG
Source organism: Petroica traversi (assembly GCA_025920805.1). Taxonomy (NCBI): domain Eukaryota; kingdom Metazoa; phylum Chordata; class Aves; order Passeriformes; family Petroicidae; genus Petroica; species Petroica traversi. The sequence continues at coordinate 24,738,545 of JAHLSL010000017.1, forward strand.
TCCTTGTTACCTCTTTGGGATGGGACAGGTAGAAAAGAGGACAGAGGCTCTGGAGTGTCAGCACTGCTTCAGCTATAAAGCAGTTTTTCTCATGCTGTCAGAGCAATTTCTGCCATGCTGGCAACCTTCTGCCCAAATTCATCTGGTGGGGAGACTGAAATGCTCCAGGGCATCTGGGCTTGTTTTGGTTTGTGCTCACCTCAAGCTGTTGACCAAACCAGTAGTGTGGTTTAGTGTCTGCTTGGCTTAATATCCACGTCTGGCAGGGCTCTTCCATGGGAAGAGCCAAAGGAAGCACGATAAATGTGTAGTGAGATACCCTGGGGAAGTGTCTCTGGCAGCTCACATCCCAAAGTGGCTGGAGTGTGTTGGTTAAGGGATGTGCAGTTACATCAAACGATCTCCAAGGTGCATTTCTGCAGAGACATTGCTGATGGGATTTGCTTTTTTTGAGGGTCTGTTAGATTTTTTTTAAAGTTTGTTTAAAATGGACTTATGCCCTTTACATTATGCGTCTGCAGGCTCTGTATTTCAGAAGGCCTTGCAAGGGAGTTGCAGGAATTTCCTGCCCCAGAGCACTGGGCAAAGGTAGTACTGAATGAAGCTGAGTCTTCCCCCAGCAGCACTCAGGGCTGTGAGAGCAGCAAGCCATTCACTCCTGAGTACAAGCAAGGATTACACACTGCTGCAAATGAGTCTACATCAGCCTTGCTTTAGAAAATCTCTCACCCTCACATTCCAATGCCTGAGAGTCTGCTTTCCCTGGAGATCTGCTGTCCTCTGCTGAATCCCAGTACTGTGTTTTGACAAGGAGGCTGCTGGAGTCTGAATTAGGACCATGTGTCCTTGTCAGCACTGCAACTTTAAAATTTCTTACAGGTGGGGAGCAAGGGAGGTGGGTCTCAGAAAGTGAAATCTGTCAGCAGCTTGTTTCTAAAAAGTAAACAAAGGAGCATTGTCCTATCTGTTTAGCTCTCTGACTATGAGATGTATAGCTTTTTTTTTTCATTTCACAAAGCTATAAGCCCATCGTTGAGTTCATTGATGCTCAGTTTGAAGCCTACTTGCAAGAAGAACTGAAGATAAAAAGGGTCTTGCACAACTACCATGACACCCGGATCCACGCGTGCTTGTACTTCATTGCTCCCACAGGCCATTCCCTGAAATCCCTGGACTTGGTGACAATGAAGAAGCTCGACAGCAAGGTTGGCACCTTTAACTCTTACTGGGCAGATTTACTGTTTGCATAGTGGAAAAGCTGCTGCTTTTCCAGAGGATCTCCCCACCTTGAATAGCCCTTCTGGTGGATATTACTGAGTTGGCAGATAATTCTGTAGATTTATTGAGCACTTACAAGTTTTTGAAGGTCATATTGCAGACGTAAGAGCAACTCCCAGGAGCAAAGTTGATTACTTCATACCTCTGTTTTTTTCTAGGTGAACATCATTCCCATCATTGCCAAATCTGATGCCATTTCCAAGAGTGAGCTGACCAAGTTTAAAATTAAAATCACAAGTGAACTGGTCAGTAATGGGGTGCAGATCTACCAGTTCCCAACAGATGATGAATCAGTGGCAGAGATAAATGGGACAATGAATGTAAGTGACTCAGTTCTTCCTCCTCTCCCAGAACAGCACTATCAGTGTAGGGGTTGGTGGCCCATATTGGGATGTTTCTTAAATCTACATTCCCTTCTTAAAAACAGAAGATTTCATGAGAATCTCATCCTTGTAGTGTCATCCTAGGCTAGGAGAGCTTTGTTGCAAGCTTCTGCCTCTCTGGTGGGCTTTTCTAGTCAGAAAACAGACTTTTAATACCTTCCTTGCTTCATACATATCTGTGGAGGGACGTGTTTAACCCTTTTCAGCTCAAGGGTTTGTCATTATTTCTGTCCTGTGCCATCACCTGATGGCCTCCCCCCAGTAAACTTTCAGGAGCCTGTGTCAAGGAATTACACAGCTTAACCAGCAAGGTGTGGAAAACAACTTGGACCAGACGTGTCTCAGGGTGCCTCCAGGTGCCCATTCTGGCTCTGGCATTCCCAGCATCGTGGGTGGGTGCCTGTCTGTGGCTCCTTGAGGATGAAGCAAGCTGTCCCTTGGCCCTTCTGGCAGCACATCATGACCATGGTCCCATTTCCTAGAAGGCTTTTCATAGGAAATCAAGTAGGGGAAGTTGATTGCTTCACTGTTGTGGATGTAGTAGAGGTCTAGCTGATGTGCATTTGTGCCAGCTCTCAATGTGGTGTTCATAGTTGTAGAGTGAAAGAAACATGAAGTTTGTCCTGACGTAGGAGCTGTCAGTGATGGTTTCTTGGTCAAAGCAGTACAGTGTTAGCCCTTCTGAGGGTGGAAGTGAATCTCTGCTTGTCTTTCCTTCCAGCCATTTACTTGTCTTCTGGGAGGGAATTGCTGTCTCAGGTTGCAGACGTTCTGGGTTGTGGCAGTTGCTGCAGACCAATCAATTTTTTAATCCTCTATTATAGTCGGAATTACCAGGTTTAAGGGGACTAAGCAGGCCAGAATTTGACCAAGGCAATTTTACAGGTCTAGAAAATTTGCATCTAAATACTGATTTTATTAGAAATATAAGACAAATATTACTTTTACTCAGTGTGTATCCCATGTGAGAGAGCTGGGGGCTGAGGAATACAGAGGAAGAGCCCATCACTGTGAGTGCTTGCTGACAGTTTTGCTTTGTTTGCAGTTTGGCTGTAGGAGCGACACTCCAAAAGCAAAAACTTCATCTCTCAGATCTTTTGCTTGTACCAGCTGTCATGAACTTGTCCAAGTTTTTGAATTACCTGTAGAATTCACTACCTGCTCTTGAGAGCAATCCAGGGTCACTAACTTCCATGTTGTTGGCTTCTTGAGGCCCTTTCAATTGTCCAGAATTTGGTGCACTTTAAAAGCTTTGCCTAACAAATGTCATTTCACAAAACTCAGCAGAATGGGTTGTTGCAAGGAGCTGGGAGCTCAAAGTGCTGAAACTTTGCGCTTGACTTCCTTGCAGCTTGGCAGAATGCAGTATAGTTCCCAGGAGCAGGTTGAGGTGGGGAGAAATCTCACTTACAGAAAAATGCAGCAAAGTATGATGGCAATGTCTGGGGGGCTTGCTTGGCTGTCTGAATTTGGAAATGAGAGGCCTATAAGGTGAAATCTTCAGAGCTTACATAGGTGTTGGGAGAGTTTCAGTTCCAATTTTGCTTAGCTTGCACTGGACAAGTCTCTTTTTGCCTTCTGCAGAGAAATCATCTTTACTAGGAAGTGACTATTTCTGATTTTGGAGTTTCTGAAAAGCAAATCCCTCTTGGTCTTAGTCAGCCTTTATGTACTGAGAAGTGCATATCTCAGCTTGAGGAGTGTGACCTTGGGTGTGAGCTTGAAGAGTGTGGGTCACTTGGGTCACACTGGACACAGTGCCTGGGGACACGTTCAACCCTTCCTCACCAGGGCAAGCAGGGAGGAAGGAGCCGTTGCTCTGGGGGTGAAGGATGGACTTCCATCTCGTGATCTGGTGGAGCAAGGTGTGCTGTGCTTCAGCATGAGCTACAGGAGTGGTGGGGGGATAAAATGAAGAAAGCTCCAAGACCTCTTACTGCTTCTGTGCTTGTGCAGATGTTCTCGTCAGGCACGGCAAGCCTGGGACAGCACCGCAGTCCGAGCCGCAGCCCTCTGTTCCAGCTGTCACTCTGATGCCAGTCTTGCACTGGCTCATCTCACCTGACACTCTGTGGCTGGGAGGATCAGCCAGGTAGAGGATATAGAGCGGTAGCACTAACAAGGTTTCCAAAAAAGGACCCACCCTGCTACCCCTTGTCTTGGGCTAGTGGCCAGTGACTAGACTCCCTGAGATTAGCGTGTGCATAATGACTGTCTTGCTCAGTGGCTGTGCTAATCCCTGTGTGCTGCTGGGTCAGCCAGGTCTGAGAGGGACTAACGTGGATAACATTAAATGTGTTCCAGGCCCACTTGCCATTTGCAGTGATCGGGAGTACGGAGGAGCTGAAAATAGGAAACAAAATGATGAAAGCTCGTCAGTACCCTTGGGGCACAGTGCAGGGTGAGTTGAGCCCTGGGATTTTCATGGCATGAATGGTGACACTGTGCAAGGAGGCCGTGGGCTGTCGTGAAAGGAGCAAGGGCTTGCTGGACTTGATTATCCATGGGGAATCAACCTTTGTTAAATCCTTGTGTCAGGCCTACAGTGCCAGTTTTCTCTGCTTGGAAGGGCTGGTAAACCTGTTAGAGGAGTGGACAAGTGGGGAATGTGGGAAGAGATCCTAGTTTCTGTCCCCATTTTCCTCCTTACCATGTCTTCTTACAGTGGAGAATGAAGCTCACTGTGACTTTGTGAAGCTGCGGGAGATGCTGATCCGTGTGAACATGGAAGACCTTCGTGAGCAGACCCACACACGCCACTATGAGCTCTACAGGCGATGTAAACTGGAAGAGATGGGTTTCAAGGACACTGATCCTGACAGCAAACCCTTCAGGTGAGACCCCTGGAGCAGACAGGAGAGCTTGAGAGAGGCATTGCTGGATGCTCTGTGTGCTTGTGTGTGTGTGTGTGTGTGTCCTTGGGGGAGCACGGAAAGAACCAATGCAGCAAGAAAAACTGCCAGGTCAGATAAATCCAGACTTCAGCAAAGGTCTCACTGAGAGAAGGTGAAAATACAGCGAGGGTGTGCAGGACTGACTGTGAATCTGCAAGTATGGGAGTAGAAATGTCTGTGCTGCAGAGAGACAGCAGTGTTCCTCTGAACTAGCATTTCTTGCCAGCTCTTTGAATTGCCCAACATTCAACCTACAGAAAAGTGCCAAAAATCATTGCATAAAGAAGTCCTTGGGCACACGTGGGTGAGTAAGTAGCAAATGTGTTGTGTGCAAAGCAATAGTCATGGTGAGGGCCTGATTTCAGTGGGTCAGGGAAAGCAGTTTGTCCCAAGTCTTATCATTGGACTTTCCTTCCTTTTCAGCTTACAAGAAACTTATGAAGCCAAAAGAAATGAATTTCTGGGAGAACTGCAGAAAAAGGAAGAGGCAATGAGACAGATGTTTGTCCAGAGGGTCAAGGAAAAAGAAGCAGAGCTGAAGGAGGCTGAAAAAGAGGTAAAGATTGCGGTACTTGTGTCTTCATGGTTGTGAGTAATAGATTCACACCCAAGTAGGTAGTTGCTGCCAAAGCACTTTCTGCAGAGTGTGGTTTAGGACTTTGTTACCAAGAAATCCAAGGTTTAACTTGGAAGGGGGTATTAAGGTGTTCAGTCTGTAGGACAAAACTGAATCATGGTGCTGCACCAGGAAAACGCCAGAGTCTTGATTCCAATGGAGAGGTGCAGTGTGATAAAAGTCAAGGAGAGAAGCAGCCCTTGAGATGAACTTGTTTCACAAAAAATACACCTATACAACTTTCTTAGCATTGTGAAAAATGCATTAATTTACTGACCTTTAAAGAGGAATAAGGCAGAGACCCCTGGAAATGGATTAGAGGTTTTTTTTAACACTTATGCTTCCCCCATCATCTTTTCTTAGTCTGCACAATAATGCATTACTGGAACACTGTCTGTAAGCTGTTATGGAAGAAGGCTGTTCCCTGCCCTTTGTCTGGGCACTAGCAGCTCAGGAGCTAGAAATGATGTGGAGACTCACAGGTTCAGATCTCAAGGGATCCTTCCATCTTTCTCTTTTCCTATGAACAGAATATCTGGTAATGCCACATCCTGCTCACCTCTCTCCTTTTCCTTTAGTTGCATGAAAAGTTTGATCGCCTTAAGAAATTGCATCAGGATGAAAAGAAGAAGTTAGAGGATAAGAAAAAGTCTCTGGATGATGAAGTAAATGCATTTAAACAAAGGAAGACAGCAGCTGAATTGCTTCAGTCACAGGCTCAGCAGGCTGGAGGATCGCAAACTCTTAAAAGGGATAAGGAAAGGAAAAAGTAAGTTGCTAACTCAGCTATTTGCTTTTTGGTAATGGTTCTCCTTTACTATTTTTCTGGGTGTTCATGTCTCCCTCCCAACATAGCCAGTCCTTATCAGGGGAAGGTTTGCAGCCAAATTTAATCCCTGCTAAGGCTGAGCACTCTCTGGAAGCATGTAACATTTGCTGTTGTCCTGGAGAACAGGGAGCAGTACTAACCTCCCTCTTTGCCTTCTGACTGCATGGGAGAGGATGAACTTGTTTTTATTCTCCAAGATTCCGTGCTTCTCCTTTGGTCTCTCAGTACTTGTAAACAACTGGAACCATACTAGCTGCCAAGGCTGGGATGTGGGTAGCAGGGATGTCCCATTATCCTCAGAGAGGAGCATGTCCTCACTCAGGTTCTCACTTGTTTAGATTGAGAAGATTGTGGAAATTATTCAGGGAGACTAACAGTCTTGAATTCTGGAATCTGCAGAATGTAAGACTCAAAGTGAGGAGACAGGTCATAGCACCTTGTTAGTACTACAACTCTTCTCTCATCCTAAATCAGCTTTTTGCCCTCCACAGAAACAGTGGGAGATACTGCATGGCAGTAGCAGGGGTTCCCAATGCCAGGGACTGGTGTAACAGGATCCAGCCCCTCGTCAGGGTCCAGGGGTCTGGGCTGTCTGCAGTGCCTGTGCCAGGCTCCTGAAGCTCTGCAGTTGCTCAAGAGCAACCAGCTGTACAGTGCAACAGATCTGCCAGTTCTCCCAGCACTGAGCAGTTCCCTTCCTTCTCACTGTGGTACATTCCCAAATAGAGCCCTGTGCTACCTGTGTGCGTGTGCAGAGTGGTGTGCAGACAAACTGGGTCTGGTTTGGTACCACTGCCATAATCCCCCCTCTGCACAGCCCTGGGGCAATCCTTCCTGCACTCTGCAGTCTTAAGTACATGAAGTGCTGTTAAATTGGATGATATTGGGCATGCCCAAAGTGCTGACAGCACCGTTTGTCGAGTAAAAAGCCTGTGACTGTTAAGCTTGGGATCAAACGAGACAGAGGAAGAAAGACCCAATTACAAGAATGAGACCCTGGTTTAGTCTTTAAGTTTAGAGCTGAAGCTGCTTCAGCATGAACATTGTTTTGAGATGAGCAGTTAGTGCTGCCCTTTACTCACTCACCCATTCCTTTTTCCACTGCCTTTATTGATTTTGTAATTTGAATTACCTTCAGGGGGTTTTAATATCTTTTCATACTGAGGAGTCTGAGACTGAATGGGGGTAGGCTTTTCTCCCCAGCCAGGACTGTGTGAGGAATACCCAACTGAGCTCTTTCATGCTTATAGAGCTCTTAGGCATCTGCTCACTCAGGGCTGCAGACCTCAGCCTTGAGATTAGTCAGGGTCAGGAATGCTGAAAAGGGAGGCAACAGCCCTATAGTATCAGCAATTAGTAACTATGGCCCAAGTCACACTCTTGGTTCTTGAAGTGGTTCTCATCTCAGAACATCTCCTTGACACCAAGCATGTTGATATGGAAAAGCTCTGGTACTGTGCTTGTCAGTTAAGGGCACAGAAAACTCCATGTCAGAGATAGGTCAGTACTTCAGTAAGGCTTGGGAAGATAATAGGAAGCCTCTTTTGCCTCTGGGAAAATTGCAAGAAAATGGTCCTTCTTTCTTTGCTCTGTAACTTCTCCAATTGTCCTTAATAATGGATTTCAGTATTTAGATCATAAATATTTCTTAACAGTCCATGAATTTTTCAAGCTGGAGCTTAATTGTAGCTTGTTTACTACTGCCTGGCAGTACAATAGCTTTTTCTTTCACAGGTGACTTGTTTAAACCTGAGCTCTGTAATTTGCACTAATCATGATTCAGTTGATGTTTTTTGTTGTTGTTGTTACATCATTATCATCATTATTAGCTCTCACATGTGTGCTGTTTTACAGTTAGCTGCTGTTTGGCTGCATGGTGCATGAGGCACATTGTCCTGGTAAGCGTCATTAACTAATAGAGCCTCACAGTGGGATCAGTTACCTTTCCTAAAAAAGCAGACTGTGTGCAAGTCCTGAAGCTTATAAGTATTATCTCTGTCTTCCTCTGCTTTCACCCCCACTATATGTGCTCTACCAGTCTCTCTCTACATGTGCAGTTGTAGAAAAGTATGTAATTCTGCAAAGTTAAATTCAGAGACTCAAGATACGGAACACAGAACATAAGGATTACGTCCTCTTCCTTTTAAATCTTCCCAGCACTTTGTTGGCTCTGTTCCCTTTATTCTATCTCTCTTAAAAATAAATTATATTTTTTAATCACACAGGCCATGTTGATACTATGGCAACAATTGCTATGGAGATGTGGTGCTGATGATACAGCCCAGCTAACCATGAAAATGTCTCTCTCTTTCACCTCCTTCCCTCCCACTCTTCCAAGTTGTAATGTTCACTTGTGGTTACAGTGAAGGTGAAGGTAGATGCAAGAGTAGTTTCTTTCATCCTCATTAGGGTTATTAGTTAAACTGCTAATGACAATGGTCTACTTAACAGCTAGGTTGAGTGGGTTTAATTGAGCATTTTTAATTTGCTAATGATTCTCTGGTGAGAGGAAGAGGAAACTCCCACAGGAATGTCTTACTTCTTGACAGAGCAGCAATATTCACTATCCAAGGCAAGTGTGACAGTGCCCCAGGCTGAGGTGCACAGGCCTCTCATAGAAGGGACCTGTTGGAAATAAACTATAGAACACCCTAAAAACTCATCCTTTAGCCCACCTTTCCCTGCAGACAGCTAAGACTTACATTCTTTCTTGGGAAGTCCAAACTAAATTATGTTCTACCCTTAATCTGGTACAAGCTGATTCCAGGATTCCTTCCCTCTTAATTCCACTAAGGGAAATGGAAAAGCAAGTGAACATTATGCTATCAGTGAGAGGCATTTGAATGCAATTTAAATGGGACCTTCCACTTAAACAGAAGAGCTTCAGAAGGGTCTTGCACTGACTCGAACTGGTGCTTGCAGTCATCTGGAGCTGTCCAGTTGAATGGATGACTCTGCTGCCAATGGGAACTGTAGAACAATGGAAAGAACAATTCTCTGCTTATCAGGCTCTGAATGTGGAAAAATAAGCTCAAAGAAAAACAGTGTTCATTCTGGTGCTGAGTACGAAGGCACGGCTAAAGTGCAGTTAGAGTGAACATTACTGATTTTTGTTGGTTTTGGATTGCTTTTGGCAGTCCTCATAACTGTACACTGTTGTGTGCTGGGCTTTGAATCAAATGAAGTTCTTTGTTCCCACTACACAAATGCAGACAGTGCCTTTTTCAATGGGCATTTGTCATTGCTAAATTAAATATGTATATGTGGTACTTTTCCAGGATTTAGAAAAACACTCTCCATATTGATCCATAAAGTGTTGCAGGGCTTCACTGTTTTGCAAGCATACAAACAAGTCATAGTTGATGATTCCTGTAGCTTGCAAAACTGTGAAAGTTTTAGAAAATAAATTTGGTTCATCCCACTGCTGAGTGTGTATGTGCATCTGCATAAAGCATGTTTTGAAGTCAGATTAAACCTTATTAACACTTAGCAATATTTTCTTTTTTGTGTGTGCGTGCGCATTAGGAAAATGTGTATTTTAGTTTTGTTTTTTGTCATTAATCCATAAAACCATTAACCTGCCTTTTTCTTTCATTTTCAGTTCGGGTTTCCTGTAGAACCTTTCCCTTGGCCCCAGAGGCGAATGCCCCACCCTCGGCTGTGCCATTGTGCCTGTTTGCTCACCTTTCCCATTTCTCCCCTCCCGCGCTCACCACGGGTTAAGCCAGAGCTCTTGGCTGCTGGGGCTGTTCTTGTGAGGGACCCTGCTGGCCAGAGGGGCTGTGCCAGGTTCCTCCTGCCCCTTGGGCAGCAGCAGGATGCCCAGTGCTGCTGGGGGAGTGCCCCCTCTCCCATTGCTCAGCTTTCCCCTGCTCCGTGCTGTGCCAGAGCTGCTTGGGGGTGCATTTGGCTCCTGCTGTGGGTGCAGCCTGGTGCTGCCGTGGGGTGGGATGTGCTGTCTCCAGACTGGCTGCCCTCTCCCCCTGTTAATTTGCTGTTCCTAAGCCCTCATTACTCTCTTTGCTGCCATTTGTGACTCAAATAACTTTCAAGGACTACTTTGCAAAACTTGACATCCTCACAGGCGTGAGGCCTGAGTCCAAACCTCTAGTTCCTGGGCTTGAGGAAATCTCACTTTTGGATCCATGGTTTGCAACTAAGTGTTCTCTGAATGCTGCAGGGGTCATGAAGGATCTCTTGCCTGGTCTCCCTCTCAGTGTGCTGGCCTGGATGCACATCCTGGATCCAATCTCAGGGAAAGCTGGTCACCTTGCTGTACATATCAGTGTTTCTGAAGAAAGACGATGCTGTTTCATTGACTTTCTTCTCAGTGACTCCAACAATTTCTGGTTTTGATGCAAAAAAAAAAATACTACCTTTTTTTTTTTATCTGGCATCTCTTTAGAACTGTGCAGATGTTGACAGATTTCTTCTCATAATTTCTAGTCAGCAAAAGCCTTGTTTTTACTGCAGGATTTGCACTAAAAAGGAGGGTGTTTTGCTCACTGGCCAGGAGTTCACTCTGGCCAAGTGCAACTGTGGTTTGCCTGCGAGTGTCTTCTCTGTGTATTTCTGGCTGGGTTTTGTTTTTTAAATAAAGAGTTCATCGGACAGTGATTCTGGTTAACATTTACTTCTTTTGTTTTTTGTTTTCTTTGCCCTTCTTTTACAGTAACCCATGGCTCTGTACTGAGTAATTACCCCTGAATACAATGGCCTGGAATGGACCTTCATTTACTTGTTAAATCGGAGGGTCTAATAAAACGTGACAGCATTTCAGCTGTGACCTTTCCAGGGTGTTATCCTTGCTCTCTCCTATGTCCTCATTGTGATTCTGTCTTTACTATGTACTGGTGGTTGTTGCTTTTATTAAACAATGTAAAATTAGTTGTAACAAGGTTCTGGATGCTACAACTTTAAATCCTGTTCGGTTTTTTTTTGGTTTTTTTTTCCCCTGCAATTAATGAATTCCTCCTTTTCCTGGTCTCATTCCACCCAGCTAAATAAGAGATATGGAAATAAATTCTGTGAGTTATTTTTGCGGGCGAAATAACAACGCAGTTTAAATATATTTATTGATGACATTAAAATGACAACACCATCTTAGATTAATTATCACATCGTTTAGAGATAAAACACTCTTTTCTCATTATATTTGGTGTCATTTTCATGACATCATCTGTCTTTTTTCATTTGCTTTTATTGTTTTCTTTTGCTAATTGATGCTATCTGCAGACTAGCATGTAAATCCTTGTTTCCATTTCAGACTTGCTTGTTGGGGCCCTGATCCTTCAGTGGCGCTGTGGGCGGGCTCAGTGCTCTGCGTGTGGTGAATCCACACGTGCTGCCCCTGCTGAAAGATGAGATGCATGCTGCCAGGCAGCCTCCATAAAACCCCTCCAGATCCCGGGCTTTTAGAAGATCAGCACACCTTGGGGCTAGCCCTGGTGGGTGATGCTGTTCAGTGCCAGCTGCTGCTGGCAGTTTTGCCTGGGCAGTGCTCTGGGTGGTGCCCCGGGCTCAGGAGCAGCTCCAGCACAGGCTCAGCCTGGCCCTGCTCAAACCAGCCTGGCCTCCGTTCCCAGCAGTCAGGGCAGTCCAAACTCTTTATTGCAATGTATTTTCTCAGGTATTCTGTTTCACCATAAATACAATCTCATTTCCCACAGAGCTCTTTGATTGCTTTGTGGTTTGTTTGGGATTTTTTTAGGAAGTTAAGATAATTTTGGTATTTTCTTCTTCCTCTGCTTTTGAATGTGACCCTGTCCCAAAACCAGACAATATTAATCTGTCAATGATTTCTAGATTATCTGTGTAAAGGACAATTGAATGTGGCTTTTTTACCATACTACAGGTCTGTTCTTCATCATCATTTGCTTTATTAGAATGTTATTTTAAGTTATGTGAAATCTCTTTACAGACTTTAAAGAAAAAAAGGTTTTTACTTGTGCGATTTCCCTGAAGCACTTGAGGTACCACAAGGAGGTGCCATCTCTCCTCTGTCAGTTGTTTCCGTGTTGCATCTCTTTTTCTTGCTTTTTGAATGTCTTTCTCTTTTTTGCTAATCTTCTGTTTTTTCTCTTTTTTCCCCTTTTCTCTCTTGGTAGCTTTTTTTAATCTGTCTTCGCCAGCTGCACTGTGTCTGAGGGAGAAGACTGCCACTTCTAGAAGAGTCTAAGGGTCTTATGTCTGGGGAGGGGGGAACAAATCTTCAGTGTTAGTGTCTTGGAAAGAAGCTCTTTTACTGACTTGCATGATACCTAAAATTGAAGTGTCTTGTAATTTGTGTGACAAGACAGGGTGATGCGGGGGGAACCGATGATCTGGAATTTTGAAGAGCAACAGAAATATGATGTTGGGACTAATGATGTAGCGAATACCTTTTCAAATGTTGTTATGGGCATATGTTTTTTCTAATGTTGTCTTTAATAATATAAATGTCATGGGCTTCCCTGAGATGTGAAGCCTAAGGAATATTTTCAATATACTGTTGTTTGATTGGTTTTGGAAACCGTGCATTCAGAGTCAAAGGAAATTCAAACACGGTGCAACTTGCTCTGTTGGCAGCCACGAAATACTTAATTTTATCAAAGAAATAAAGTAAGAACTGTGTGTTCTCACTGGTGTCCTCCTGTGTCTCACCACCCTGTTAAAAAGCCCCATTGGCTGGTGGACGTGAGTCAAGTGGTACTTTCTTTTTCCTAACTCCACCTCCTTTTGTTGTTTGAAGTCAGGAGAAGTTGGCAGTGGCAGGAGAGGCGGTGGCGGGGCTGGTGTGAGGATGAGCTCCGTGCCCCGGGAGCGGGGTGCGGTGTCCGGCGGTGCTGGAGCGCTGCCCGCCCCCCGTGCTGCCCTGCC
>JAHLSL010000017.1:24756402-24772734 GCA_025920805.1 Petroica traversi
TTCCGCTCACGGCCGGCAGGGGCGCTGCTGGCTCCCGGCCGGGCAGGGCGGGGCGATGATTCCCCCGCGCCTGCAGGGGGCGCTGTGGCGCGAGCTCGGCCGCGTCTCCCTCACGGGGCCATGGCGGGCGGGCCATGGGGGGAGAGGTGGGAAACGAGTCTCTCTTAAGTACTGGTCGTTACTGTCTCGTAGTCACAGATGGGACAAAATTCCACGAGAGCAAGAAAGAAAAGGGAAAATCCTAACCCCCAGTAGGGTATCACCACTATCTCACATTCCTTGGATCCCTTCTGGAATTTTCTTCTTATTCCTGGTCTGCTGCCTCCGCTGAGGGCTGAGCTGTGCTGGTGAAGCAGGGGCTGCAGTAGTCTGTGCCCAGAGTTCTCACCCACCAATTTATATGGATCTAATTTCTGCCTGGCCCTCTAAATCAGGAGCAGGAAGAGCCTTTCTTGAGTGGAAGTTTAGTAGATTTCCAGAGCCCTTGGAACAGCAGTATTTACAATCTGGTGCAAATTACTGCAGCCCTGGCTGTTGGGACAATTGTGGGCTCCTGTCTGTGGGCAGTGCCCTGATGCTTTCTGACTTTGGAAGGTGAGCATACCATGGAACAGGTGCAGCATTGCTCATCTTCCTTTCTGAACCATGGTGTGAAGCTGTCAGAGACTGGTGTCAGGTTGTGTTTCTAGGCTCTCCGTGGATAGAAAGGTTTGGGCTTTTTCCGGTTCAGCCTCAGCTTGCAAATGGCTCCAAATCATGTGACAGATCCCCCGAGCAATGGAAAACTGAGCTGATGGGGGATGTAAGGCTGTGAGAGATGGGATGGGGCTGTGCTGTACACGTTCTGCCTGTTTGGAACTGTGGGTGCTGCAGCAGGGTCAGGGTTTGCTCAGAGCTTGTCACAACCATCTCCCCTCTCTTGTTCAGGAACCTAAAACATTTCGGTTACAGTACCCAGCTAGAATCTAGTTTGGTTTTTTAAAGAGTGGTCGATGAAGGTTGAGTAGTGTCTTTGTCACCTGACACAGCAGTTGCAGTATTGGTGACGTGCAGGCTCTGACTGTTGCCCCACACAGGACTCCAGTCTGAGCTCCTGTGTTTGATTCACTGAAGCTGCTGCTCCTCCTTCCCACCCCAGTGTTCATTAGTGCTCCCGGCAGCTCTGCCAAATATTGTATTTTTTCAGATAAATTCCAGTTTAGAGCACTGTCAGTATGGGGGCTACTTGGATTAATCAGAAGTGTGTGCATGCAGAGCCAGCTGGTGTGTGGCCATGTGCCTGTGCCAGATCAGCTGTGGTGGGGGAACAGTGGGCAGTGCTGTGCTTTGCTTCAGCAGAATCAGAAGAGCATCTCCCTAGCACCAGCTGCTGTGTCTCAGGCAGCTTTAGCTCTTGTTTTACATAATCAAAGCTTGTGTATGCATGTGTGCTGCCCCGTGGGCTGGCTCTGAGGTGTTCTGCTGTTGCACCCACACAGATACAACGTGCAGGTCATGGAGAAGGTTCTCAAGATGGCTGAAGGTATCGACATTGGGGAAACGAGGTCCTACGAGCTGGTGCCCAACAGGAAGCTAAAGAGATACCGCTCTCCATCCGACAGTGAGTACATCTGCCTGTGTTAGAGATAACGACCCCTTCCCTGTCCTGAGGGTGGGCATTACTGGGCATGGGGACACCAGTGTGCCACGGGGCTGCCTCCAGGACAGCACAGCAAACTGGAGAGAAGTGCCTGTGGTGTGTGCTCTGCTGGACTGCAGGGCAGCTCCCCCTCTGCCAAGTGCATGATTCACACAGAGGTTTCTCTTTGCTTAAGAAAATACCATTTTTCATTTCAATTATCAGGTAATTGGTTTCCACTAGGGGTGGTGTCTGGAATCGAATACCTGTCTGGCTTTGTCTGCTGTGGTGAGGGGTGATGTTCTCATCCAAGGAAGGATTGTACGTGTACACAGAGATGTGGAGTTCAGCTCATTGATTTTGAGTTGCAACCTGCTTGGAGCTTTGAGGGGATGGGGAGTAGACATGATGTGTAGTTTTGGGGGTTTTTTCCTCCCTTCTGGGCCTGGAAGAATGCTGTATATGTCATCTCAGTCCCGTGGTCTCAGGGATCGGTGTTCCAGCTGTAGGTGTTCCAGTGGTGGAAATGCAGCAGGCAAGAGGGCTGGCAGATCGATTGCTCCGTCTGCTGGCTGCTCCATGGCATCTTCAGAGCTGCCTGCCCTCCCTCAGGAGAGGGGCGGGAATTGTGCCCGGCAGTGGACACACCCCTGTGTCAGTCAGCAGTGTGGCTGTGTGAAGCACAAATGGTCAGAGAGCACAGGGCTTCTCTGGGCTTGGATAGAATCTCTAGCTCTGCCAAAGTTGCTCCCCTTACTTTGGCAGACAGCAACCTTTCTGTGCTTCTATGGGCCAGCTGCAAAACTGAGGAGATACCGCTCTTCTCCTGTGTTTTGTCTGTCACAGGCTGCAGCCCTGAGGGTTCTCCAGGGCTCATTGCAAATACAGCATAATGAGCTGTTCTTCTGGCAAGAGCCTTTAGATGCTGCTGCAGTGCAACCATCAAAATACAAACGGAGTAAGAAATGCAAACCCTGCCATAATTTATCAAAACTGATGGGCAAAGGATTTAATGCATAAGAGCTTTGTCACCTGATTTCAGTACAAAGGAAGGGCTGATTGTGCTGTGTGCAGGTGTTGTTTTCACCTGCACTGAGCTGAGTGGTGATTCCTGTGATGTCTAGACAGCCTGACCTACAGCAGAGCTGCACATGCTGGCACTGGATTAGGCAGTATTTCCTGGCACTGAGCTGACCTTCTGCTCCTCCGATGAAATTACACACATGTACCGTGTCAGAATGTGGGTGCTGAATCTTCCACAGAAGTCTTGTGTAACTGTCTCTTCAATGTAACATATTTGCTTGTCAGCTGTTTGAGTCTCCCTTCCTGCAGTAGCTGTGCACGTCAGGATAGTCTGTCTCATTTGCATTTCTTCTGGTGAGGAAACAAGAGGTCTGTCAGTAATGGGGCCCACTGCAGCTGTCCCTTGAGGCTTGGGCAGATTACTTCATGTTTGATGCCGTTTAGTCCAAAGCAATTACACTGAGAGAAAATGTGCTTCTATTAAGTCAGTAACAGCACTGTGTGTTTTGGAAAGGAGGGTTTAGTACCACTGTGTTCCTCACCTCCGAGGAGAAGAACTGAAGATAAAGTAGTTTATCTGACATCATCCTGCAACCCTGCAGCAGTGTCAGAGCTCAGGCTCTAGTCCTGCTCTGGTGTTCTGTCTTGCTGGCTAAAGTTTTACTTATTTTAGTGGGTTTGAAGGATTAACTTCAGAAATGACCAGATCGACCAGTAAGCAATGCTGGAAGGCAGCATCATGTAAATAAATACGTAGAGATTATTGTGTGGTAGCTGTGAAGGTGAAAATACCACTGTAGTGACCTGGACAAGAATGATTAGTTACCTTTGATGAATTGTGAATGTCTTTTGGAAGGAAACCTTTTGGATTTGGCTAAGGAGTGCAAATCCTGTGTTCAGAGCCTGCAGGCTCCTCTTGAAGATCGCTTTCTGAAAATACTGTCTCCTTGTCATAGCACATCTTGGTAATTGTGTAATTTTCTTCCATCTCATAGGTCCAGAGCCAGAAGAGATTCCTGAGCCCCCCAAAAAGGTGGTGCCCAGGTTCCGCGTGCGACCACGCTTTGAGCCCATACATTTTGTCACCAGCGCTGAGAAGGATGGCAAGAAGGACAGTTCTCTGGATAACCAAATGCAGGAGGTGAACCAGGAGGCAAACACAAACAGTGTGGCACAGCCAGCTGAAAACTGTACAAATTCTTTTGTGAATGCACGAGACGTGGATCCCCAGGTCTCCAGCACTGCTGGGCTTGGCTTTGCAGGCCCAGCAGCAGCAGCCAAGAAGGCTGTGAATAATGTGGACTCTACCCCAAGCAGCGCCTTGCCGGCTTCTGTTTCCCCTTCGACCGCCCCGTCTGCGTCAGAGACTTTCCCTCCGTCAGCAATAATGCTGAAGCAGAGCTTTATGGAGAAACTGTCAGCAGCTGTCTGGAAAAACCTTACTAATCCAGATGCAAACGCTGGGACGGATAAAATTAACTTCACGTATCTTTTGACACGTTCAATTCAGGCATGCAAGACAAACCCTGAGTATATTTATGTTCCTCTGAAAGAGATCGCCCCTGCTGACCTCCCCAAGAGCAAGAAGCTCCTGACAGATGGCTTTGCCTGCGAGGTGCGATGTCAGAATGTGTACCTGGCCACCGGCTACGCCGGCAGCAAGAACGGATCCCGGGACCGCGCGGCCGAGCAGGCGGTGAAGCTGCTGAAGAAATCTGTGGAGGTTCGAGTTGTTCAGAGGAAGTTCAAGCACACCTACCACGAGGACCTGGTGGTGTGTGAGGCAGGTGTGTGTCGCCCAGATTTCCCTCCCGCTCTCAAACCTCATGATGAGTTCGTAGTTGCCAACAGGGACTGCGTCCCAATGCAGCCTGGTACTGAATCCATGAAAGGTTCCACGAATGCCAACAAACACTGGACTAGTTTTGTTCTCACTGAGAATGCAAGTGATGCAATAGGAATACTTAACAATTCTGCCTCATACAACAAAATGTCTGTCGAATATAAGTATGAATTAATGCCCAACCGCTCGTGGCGTTGTCAGGTGTATCTCCAAGATCACTGCCTGGCCGAGGGATTTGGCACAAAAAAGACCAGCAAGCATGCAGCAGCTGAGGAGGCACTGAAAATCCTGCAGAAGATGCAGTCAAATATAGCATCCCTCAAAGTAACCCAGGTGCAGAAAGTGGGCTTCTCGTCACGGGGCTCTGGCAGGAAGAAGGACCTGAAGGACCTGGTGATCTACGAGAACTCCAGTAACCCAGTGTGCACCCTGAATGACACTGCCCAGTTCAACAAGATGACGGTGGAGTACGTCTTTGAGAGGATGACAGGCATGCGATGGAAATGCAAGGTGATGCTTGAAGATGAATTCATTGCAGAAGCAGTTGGAGTGAAGAAATCTGTCAAGCATGAGGCAGCAGAGGAAGCAGTGAAAATCCTCAAAAAGACTCAGCCAACTGTTGTTAATAACCTGAAGAAAGGCACTGTTGAAGACGTCATCTCCAGAAATGAGATTCGGGGTCGATCAGCTGAAGAGGCTTTCAAACAGAAGATCAAAGAAGACAACATTGGGAACCAAATTTTAAGAAAGATGGGCTGGACAGGCGGTGGCCTCGGGAAAGATGGTGAAGGAATTAGGGAGCCTATTTCAGTAAAGGAGCAGTTCAAAAGGGAAGGACTTGGGCTTGATGTAGAAAGGGTAAACAGAATCGCTAAGAGAGATATTGAAGAGATCATTCGAAACTATGCACGCTCAGACAGTCACATTGACTTGACTTTCTCTAGAGAACTGACCATGGATGAGCGGAAGCAGATACATCAAATTGCCCAAAAATACGGTCTTAAAAGTAAATCCCATGGGCAGGGACACAACAGATACTTGGTGGTGAGCAGGAAGCGGCGCAAGGAAGATCTGTTAGACCAGCTGAAGCAGGAAGGCCAGGTTGGGCATTATGAGCTTATCATGCCCCAAGCAAACTGAGGTGAGGTGTCCCCTTTGACCAGAGACTGAGTTTCCTGGACACTCGTCTAAAGAAAGAGATGCTGCATTTTTCTTGTTGGTAATAATGACATTGAAATCTTTTATGTTGGCAATATAATTTCTAAAACATTGTTAGGTGTTTAGGACCGACCGAATTCTGTTCAAGAGCATTAGCACAACCCAAAAGCAGTAGTGCTGTTACTGTATGTGTCTTTGATATTACTTGTTCCTTCACATTTTAATAGTTTTGTAATAGCAGACACATATGTCCAACATGAAGGAATTTGACATCATTTAAAATTATAGGTCCCTTATTCTTCTTGAGCAAGGAAGGGGAAAAAAAACTTTCTAAGAAAAAAAATTAAAAAAGCAAAGGAAATGCAGTCTGGGGGCATAAACTTGTATGTAAAATGGGTATTAATAACAACAAAAATAAAGTTTTATTTCTGGAAAAAAAAAGGTTTTGTCACACTTAGTATTTAAAAAGTGTGAAAACTTGATTATTCTTGAGAAATACATATATTGAGGTCTTGTCTCTGCTGTGTGTGTATGTACAGTATGTAAAACCGTAACCAATTTAGTGGTAGTTTTATTCATAGGTTTCTACCTTGAGTCTCCCATTCTGAGAATCACTGGTGGCACCTTCATTGCCAGCGAATGGGACTGAGAGAATTCCAGCATGTTTCTACCTTGGAGAATGGTTGACATGTGCAGATACCATGGTGAAGTGTGAAATACAAAAACTGGGGGTAAATGCAGAGCCCACGCTCAAAGATGCTCATGTAGCTTGTGGGGACTGTTATATAACTTATTTTTTTACTTGGAATATCAGCTCTTTAATCCTGAACAAAACTGAATCTGTGCCTGGTTATTTCTCCACTCCATCCCTGTTCTGGTGCTTGTGTCTGGTGAGGGCGATTCCCCAGGAACCTTCTGGCCTTGTTCTACGTGGGAGTGTGGAAGCTCTCCAGAGCCACCTGATGCCAGTGGGAGGCTGGAGTGCTCCCTCCTTTACAGGGAAGCAGCCTCTGACCTCCATCTGCACTGCTCTGCTGGCAGGATTACAGGACACCGTGCTCTGGGAGCCTTGGAGGACACTCACTTCAAGATTGGGAAGCTTAAAGGAGAGGAATTCACCTTGGAAGAGCCAGGAGATATAGGTTATTCTGTCAGCAGTGGGGTCTGCAGATGCTTCTGTACCACTGAGCTAGGCCTAATGCAGTGTTTGTGTGTGGTCTCCTGTTGCCATGTCTCAGCCATCACCTTCAGTTTTCTGCTGCTTATATTTGCTTCCCCACCATCCTCTACCTATTTTCCCCTCTGGTAGTGTTTTGTTTTTAAATGCTCTCAGCGCAGAGGTGAGGGTGCCTAAGCTCAGAATGTCCTGGTGGTGAGCAGTTAGAGGGATGATGAGGAAGAGGAGAGAGTGCCCTGGCAGGTGAGATTCACTCAGGAAGTAGAGAGCAAGCATCTGTCCTCTCCTCTCTGCCTGGCTGCAGCACACTCTGCCTGCTTGGACTGCTGAATAACAACTTGCTGCTGCTGTGAAAAGATTAATATGGCAGTTAATTCTGAAAGCAGCTTTTTTCCATTTTGTTTAGTACTTCTGTCTCTGAATTGAGCTCTCAAGAGCACAGCTCTAGCAGATGGTGCAGTAGGAGGGGAAGAAACCTGATACTTTCTAGGGAAAGAAGTGAAGCACCTCCTCCCTAACTTGGGTATGCACCAGGTTGTTAGAGCTTGGTGACGGCAAGCAAAGCAGGAAGAGCACCACTGGTATTGGAGATGAAAAACGCCTCTTTTGGGAGGGGTGGGCCCAGCTGCAGCGCTGAGGCTCAGCAGGGGCAGCTGGCCCAGTCAGTCTGTGCAGGACGTGTCCTTTCCTGCCCTGGCTGTGACCCCACCTGGCAGCAGGCCCTGGGTTTGGCTGCCGGGGCCTTACCCGGGAGCATCGCTGGGCCCAGGGGGCTGCAGCACCACGGGGGCTGTGATGGCATCAGTGGATAAAGGCCTTGCCTGAGCAAGAGTGAAGGTTGCCCCTCTGTGCTGCTCCTTTCTGGCTGCCTTATGAGTCCACTCTGGTTTGGTTTTTTTTTAACGAGTGAACCAAACACAAGAATGGTGGGATTGCTCTGAGGGCCTCTGTGGCCTTAGAGGGACGCGGCCCCCTCAGAAAGGGTTGTGCTTGCAGCAGGGGTTACAGCTGCTCCAGGTAAGAGGCAAGGCTGTTCAGGGGTACAAGCTGTTGTTAATACAGGTGACAACATTAAATTTTTTGAAAGAGCCCAGCCACTCATAATTGTGGAGCTTGGCAGCAGAACCAGCTTTTTATCTGCCACTCATCCTAGACCCTGTTCTTCTCCACCTGTTAAGAGAGGAGGAAAAGAAATGTGATTTCTGTATCAGCTGAGCTCACAAGGTTGCTGTAGCTAACGCAGGAGCAGAGGCTCCTCTGTCCACAGCCCACAGGTGCAGCCAGCCCTGCAGCTCCTGCCTCTAGAGCAGAGTTTATCATCCTGCACTACCCCAGGCCCTCCTCTCCCCCCACTGCTGCCCACAGGAGGAAGTACTGCACAGTGCTGGAGCCTCACCCCACTGCTGGCAGCCCAGTTAAATAAGCACAGTTAAACACTTCTTGCCTATTTATACAATAAGCACTAAGGTTACACTTTATTTACAACTTTTGAAAAATGTACAGTTTCTTACATGGGTTACTTGTGCAAAGTTATACTTTTCAACAGACCAATGTGCACACAAAAGACACTGGAACAGTGGACAACACAATTGCAGGTTCCATCCCACACTGCTGCTTAAGGTTCTGTATCCAAAGGTACAAACTTGCCTTACAAAAAAAGTGACTGGACTTACAAACGTTTTTTTCAGAATTGAAAAAATACTTTCATAAAACTGAAGGGAATGAACTCAAGCATGCAGCAGTAGCTCACACAAACCACGTGGTCATCTAGGAAGAGCAGAAACTGCAGAGACTCGAGTGCCTACCCTGGACTTAATTCAAACTTTCCACAAGACAAAGTTAGATCCCAAACAACTTATCTTTCTCAGCTAAAGATAAGGGGCAGGAGAGACACCGAGGGAGAGAAATTCCATTGCTGAACAGGTCAGGTTTTACCTCTTCCATAACATGGAAGGCCTTTTGCTGAATACCACAGTTCTACCTGGTTTTGTCCAGTAATGCCCCGGTGACGGGAGTATAGAAACCTACTGACAGTTTCTGTAGGCATGTCTTTTAAAATAGTAATTAAAAAAAAAAAAAAAAGGGCTTGTTTCTTACCCTCAGCAAAGATCCAAGTACCACAGCCATAGTGATTTATGTAGATCTGTACATAAATCTTGCATGTGAAGTGCAGAAGTAACAAGCATTCCAGGGTCTTACTAAATCTTTGAATTGGAATCAATTGAAGAGTTGATTTTTTTAACATGAGTAAAGGAGTTGATAAACCAATACAAAAGGGAAACAAAAGATGATTTCTTCACCCAGTACTTACAAATGCAGTGGGGTCTAAACCAATAGTAGAGGTAAGTGACCAGCCTGGACACATCAGCACTTTAGTTAATATCAGTTAAAAAATGTGTATGTATATAAACATCCCTTTTATCACGCTACACATAAGCATCACTGTGTATAACACAATTACAATTAAAAGCTTAGTGTACACTACAGAAATGCACAATACTGCCCTAAGACTGGAGAGGGACCACAGAAAATGAACTCAGCATCAGTAACTCTTTTGCAAGTAACCCAAGTACAGAACATTTGACTTCAAAGTGGGTGCGTTCTGATGTCCAAGGAGAAGAAGCTTCAGCAAGGGAGGGTGGCAACAGCACAACAGCTATTTTGCTTGCAAAGTAAATGCTAGGAGGAAAAAGATGACTCGGACACTTTGTTTATTTTCCTCATCAACAGAGTGTTCATTTGCATCATCCTGGGTCAACAGTCACGCCAGCTCTGTTCTACTATTGCAGAAACCCGTTTTTCATATTCCCGCTTATTCTCTTGGTATAGCTGCGCTGCCTGGCTGTTTGCTGGACTGTTCGGATTTGGCTCATCCAATAGGGACTGTGCAAAGAGAAAAAGATCCTTAGGCACTGCAAGGTACAGCTTTCCAACACATTCTGTAAACCAGCCATCCTAGTCAGAGCAGAGATGTTAGCCCAGGTGCAGCACTCTGCATCCCTGCAGCTGAAGGCTTTAGAGGCTCTGGCCACCAGCACCACCCCTGCGCAGTGCAGGTGACCTTCTGTGACAGACCAGCACTGCATGGCTGGTGGGCCCCTGCAGTGACCACTGTGCCACTGCCCAGCCAGTTTACACCTGGGCAGGTATCACTCTTTACCAATATCAAGGTATAGCTGCTATACAGGATCTTAGGAGAGGGGAAAAAAGGTTTCCTGAGCTGCTTTTGCCAAAGCATCCTAATGCCATTCTCTTCATGCAGAGTTCTTTTACCTGTATGGATGTTAAGATGGAGGAGACATCGTAAGTGGGGCTCCAGCGATTCTGAAGGATATCCAGACATATACTACCATCTGCATAGACTGCAAAGGGTCAAAAACACCAGCTTAAAACACAACTTGTACAGCTACTGGCTTTTCTCCCTAGTATTGCCCAATCCTGAAAACCCATGTACAGACACACGGTAAGCCCATAGTGTCTGACAGGCGAACAGGCCTGCAGGTAAGAAGCAGTGAAACTCCTCACGAACAGAAGCCTCAAGTAACCCCTGGTTACTCTCTCAAATTTCTCTGTGTCATTGCAACTACTGCTGTGGAGAACCATGAACAGATTATAAGGCACAAAAATTCTAGAACTGAACCAAACAACACCCACACAAACAGTTGTTCACACTCAAGGTTTCCCCATGAAGTCTCGACAACAGAGTCCAGTCACAGCAGCTACAGAAGAACCTTCCCTCCCTGAACTGTACCCACACTTGCCAGGCTGGAAGGTTTCTGGTATTTCTGCACAAAGCTATTATTTGTTGGGAGGCAAGGAATACCTCTCCAGCCTTTAGTTACCAAGGAAGGAGATTAATTAAACAATCTTACTGCCACTAGCTATAGTTGGACCCTAACACTACAATTCATGGTATCTCATTCTTACAGGCATTTTGGGGAAGGAAAGTGTCACTATGCTATGTCTACAATACATACAGACAGAAGTCCAAAGCACTGCTATTTAAGTACAAAACATTCTTCTGTAAGGCTTAACAGGCAGTTGAGTGTCTCATCAGAACTGTGCTGTAACACCTGAAAGGTAAGAGGCTCTTTTTATTGCCCCTTTCTTTCCAAGCC
The DNA here is from genome assembly GCA_025920805.1 of Petroica traversi. Lineage (NCBI taxonomy): Eukaryota > Metazoa > Chordata > Aves > Passeriformes > Petroicidae > Petroica > Petroica traversi. The sequence goes on from JAHLSL010000017.1 coordinate 24,767,340, forward strand.
TGAGCACTGCTCACATATCCATCCTCACCAAAACTACACAACCACACTGGAATTTTGCTGCCTTATTATAAAAGTTTCACTATCTAGTAAGTTAATCTTTTATACAGCAAGTAGTAACAAAAACACCCCAGCCCTCTCTTCCCGCCCCACCAAACCTCCATCAAAACAGCAAAAGTAAACACAGGCATTATGTAAGTACTTACCATTTGGATGAAACATTTTAGAGACAAATCTGACAGTAGGTGGTTTATTTGGGTATTCTTCTGTGAATTCTATTGTAAGTTTGAAAGTCCCTGGAGTTAAAAGACAGATAAGCAATCTTTATTCAGCATGAATTTACAGAAGGGATGAGTAAGTAGTGTCCCCCCACAATACACACTGACACTACTGTGCTCACACAGGCATGTTGAACATGGAACACACACTGTGCAACCCTTTACCCTCACGGAGTTAATCATTAACACTGAAGTCCCAGACAGTACTGGTACAAGAGTATTTCCTGTGACTTACTTCTATTGCCAAAACCAGTCAAAAGGTTTATGTAGGAAAATAAATCTGCCCTTGGGGCTTTCTTCCAGAGAGCCTAATCCCAGTACAAACAACAGCAGTGGGTGTAGAACCATCTGTGTAGCACAACATCATTGGGAGAGTCCTATCTATGGAATATGATGTCATGGCAAGGACCTGGTAATTTATTTCCTCTAAATTTAAAAAAAAATAAGTAATGTTTCTCAACAACTGTAAGCTAATCAGGTCTTGCAGAAAAGTAGTACTGAATGCAGGATCCAAATCTGACGCTTTAAAATATAAACCTGACCATTCACTCCACACTAACTGGCCATCCTTAGAGAAAGACTGAATAAGCAGAAAAAGAAAGTGTAGTTGAGTCTCAATCCAACCATTTTAACAGCCTGCACCAAAGTAAGTTATTTTAGCCCTTCTCCTCAGGCTATGACAATCTGAGCATAAGAAGTCTGTCAACTAAGCTGCACATATGGGTTCAGGGGATTAAGGACTCCTGATTCAGCTTGGTAACTAAGGAACTCTACCTACTCCACTGCAGACCACGCGAGCTCCTCCCAACCACGCTACCACCAGGAGCAACCAGCCCTGGAGGCAGCTCAGGATGTTCCTGGGTATGCCCAGGGAGAAACACCTGAAGCACCTTCATTTAGACACAGCTCTCCTGCGGGACTGCACCTGACAGGAACAGCTGGAACAAGCTGCTGGTGGGGCACACTGTCTTTTTTGAAAGGGCATACTTATGTATCAGTGATGAGTAAGTTCCCCTCATCCCCCCACGCTGTGTCCTTGCTTCCTACTGTGAGGGAGTTTTCCAGCACTAATACAATGAAGTTATTCCTTTGTTTGGCTGGCAAACATGTGCCAACAACTGGTAAGCCAGAGAACAGATTTTTGGTTTTCCTTTTTTTTTTTCAGATCAGCAAGGACTTGCATGGTTTCCCAGGGACTCCTTTCTTTATAAGGAGATAAACTCTAACCCTGAGTTGCAAGAAATGAAGGTCATTGCTTTGACGTTCCAGTTAGCAAATGAAGACACAGCACAGATGCTTTAGTGCTTTCCCTACAGCAGTGGGAAGTCTCAACACCCTAAAAATAAGTTTGTGTGTGTTTGTTTTTTTTATTAGCAGCCTAACAATGTAACAGCAGAGAGCCAACCCTATGATATCTCACTGGGAAACAAACGAGCCAGAACAGTAGAGTTAAGATTGTTCAAATTAGTGGAAGTCTGCAGTGGGGTTTTCAAGTTTACTCCAGCTTAGTCCAGAGGCACAGAGCCTGGTCTGAGCCAGGACTGAGAAGTCAGTAACAACTTCTACCAGCTGCAAGCAGAAGCCCCTTAGAACCAAATGCTTAGAGATTTGACTCTAGAGAGTCTCAGCTCTCCCTGCCCCAGTTCTGTTCTCAGCAGCCTCCTCCTGAGGAAGGAGTGACTAAGCAAGCAGTAGGCTGAAAACCAAGCACAAATCATCACACAGGTTTGACAGTAACAGGAGCAGTTAGAATCCACTTAAATCTACTGAAAGAAAGGGAAGCTCTTGTCCCACACCAGAGACAGGACAGCACTGCTTTTTACACAAATCTGAGAAAGGGGCTCATCTGGAGCATCTCCTTACTCAGATTACCAGGTCAGAGCCCAGAGTGGCAATGGCTCTTTGGAAATGCTCCACAGTATGCAAACCCTCACTATTGAGCTTTATTAATGGGCAAATCCAGAGATTTGACGCACCAAGTCCAAGGGTCACTCACTCTGAAAGCCCACAAAATTCAAACAGGTATCACAACACACTGCTGGGGATGAGGCCTTCAGTGTCCTGTCCCTGCTATCACTAATTTTAATGCTTTCAACTGGTATTTCTCACAACTTACCCTAGGCAGACATTTGTAAAACATAAATGATCATATTCACTGTCATTATTGATGTTGGGATTACCACTAATCTTAGAAGAAATTCTCTTTTCTGCCCTGTACTTACCTGGTTGATCACTTCCACCTCAGGATTTGAGACCCTGACACAGCCAAGAGAGGCTTCAGCTTGACCTGTGCAGCCACCCCAGCAAACCTAGAGAGCAGAGCCTGTGTCCCTGCAGGGCCCCCTCCCTGCAGCCTCCAAGGGCAACCCTTCCATTCCACTGCCCAAAAAGCAGGGACGAGCTCCTTCACTCCCACACAAGGATACAGGTCCATATTCCATAAGCAAGGCATAAACCACACAGAAGACAAATGCCTTGTGCTCCCTGTTCAAGCCTCCTGCACAATCACAGCAAGGCAGGGTACTACAACAGCTGAACTACTTAAATCTCTCCGAGCCAGGAAGCCTTCACCAACCACAGCATCATCATCCAGTTTCAGAGACACAGGTCTGAAGGACTGGGACAGCCTGGATTTCCATGGCTGTGCCAGCATTACTGCTTTAGATGCCACACATAAAGATTCTTAGAAATATGGTGAAGGGCAGGATAAATATCCCCAGGGTCCTACTGCAGACACCTGCAATCGAATCCTCTTAAACCAGAAGAGGGAAGTTATGCTGCTGATCTAAATTAGTGGTTGTTCCAAAGCTGAGCCAGCCTGCGCAGTGAGTTGTGAAAACACCCTCCGAAGTCTGGGGGCGGAGAGGGAGGGATATCAGCTGCAGAATGTTGCACAGCAAGTAAACAAATGTGTTTCAACTTCAGGCTTGCAGCTCGGACAAACTACAACACCTCAGAAGCTGCAAGTGGAAAAGGGCCTCACCTGAATGAGGATAAAGAACAGAAACTCTCACAATGAGAAGAATAATAAACTCCCCCAGATTTCACAGGCTACTTTTACAAGAACTAAGCTACTAAACTTTATAATACCCCCACGGAGTGAAAGAACCTAAAAATGAAAAAGAACACTGACGTGCAAAGGCTTAATGAGAAAGACTATAGAGTTTCAGTGTACCTTTGAGTCCCAAGGGCCTGCACAGTTGCAAAGCAAGTTCAAACAAACATAAATTAAAATTTCCTACTCTTTACCTACGTAAAGCTGAACTGCACCTGGACTGCACTACCATTATCTGAACTGTGCTACCCCACTCACTGAATCAGCTGAGGCACCAACAAGCCCTATCTGCAGGCACCACTTAGTGCTTTGTTATCTAGTAAGGTAAGATACATCCAGAGGAGAGGAGATAAGGCAAGACACATCTGTTTTCCTGAGCACATTTTGAAAACACACACTTTGCAAAGAAAAGAGCAACCCATCACACCCCGAGATTACATTGACATCAACCAAAACAGGAGGACAGAAGCAGCCTCAAGCACCTGTCTGAACCTCAAACTGCTCTGAGTGCAACATGTCCTCAGTATCCAAGATAAAGACACAATGCTGCCTCAGAAAGCACAGAGGAAATCAGTATCTCAGGGCTCTCAAAAGCAGTCCTCAACCTTCAGCAACTAAATGGAAATATATGGAAAAAAACCCTTATAGCATCTGTTAACCACATGCTGAGCTGGAAGAGCCTGAGCACGGAAACAACCTGCATTTTAGCACACTGCAAGCAGACAGCTTTCTGCTCCAAACAGTGAATCACTCTATTAGCAGCACTGCTCCAAGAGTCTAAGCAGCTCCAGCAACCCCCAGAGAAGTTTACAAGAGCCCTTCTTTAAGGGTTACCACATGAGACAGCAAAATACATTTAGACTAGCTGTTCTACCATGCAATGTTTAAGTCCAAGTTCTAAACACTAGACTGCTGAAGCAAATTTCTTAACTAATCAAATACATTAAGAAGAAATGAGTCTTCAGAGTTTTCTTAGGCCTGAAATATTTAAAATCTTGACAGAGAAATACAAACTGCAATTTAGAGGCACGTCCACAGGTGCTACCTCCAAGGATAAACAAAGACAAGGGAGGTAGCCAAGAACAACATAAGAGTTAAGGAATTTTTCCTATGCTTTTGTCATGAGTCATGGAGATCTAAGATTAATTATAGCCTACACTAAAAGTATCTTTAAAAATGCATCACTGATTTCAGTTAGACAGTATTTCATGTCTAACAGGTTTTCACAAGATGCTTCAGTACTCATACAGGATCAGTAAACCTATCAAAATCAGTAAGATCAGACGGAAACTACAGCTATGTCACCAAGACCTATTTAGTTAGCTTTTAAACTTTAAAAGTCTTTTCAATCTTAAGCCCTGAATGATACAGATTGTAGCAGAGCAAAATAAACGGCAAGCAAAAGCCACTCTTCTGAGCTTCCTCAAACATTCAGCCCATTTCCTACTTCAGCTAACTCACATTAGAACTTGACCACAAAACACTTCCAGCACTAGACAAAAACAACTCAAACAAAAGACAACAGTTTGATAACAAGTTCTTGATGGTTACCCAAACATGAGTGTCCTTGAAAACATGATCCTGAGTTCAACAGAACAGTTTGTAGAGATCCTTAAAATAACTTATAATAGACACAGCAATTACAAGCAAGACTATACAAGCTAATTTGTAAGCTTCTGTAAGTCAACACAGCAATCTAAATCTACAATACCTTCTGAGAACAGGATTAGAAAAATACTATTTACATAAATCAGGCACACAGGTGTGCGGTCAGGTGAACATGCACCCACGCCCCCCATCCCCAGGCCCACACCTGTTGCAGCGTCTATGGCAGTGACACCAAGGCCGTGTCAAACCGCAGTTCACCCCGAGAAACACAAACACCAGCCCCGCACGCCGCACTTACCGTCCTCGAAAGGGGTCCCCTCGGGCCTGCAGGAGGGAAAGCAAAGTACAGCGTTACCCCGCTGGCAGCCTGGCTCCAACCCCCCGGCGGCGGAGCGGCCCCCGCGGCCCGCCGCCCCCTTCCCTGCCGACTCACCCGAAGATGACGGCGTTCCACACC
>JAHLSL010000017.1:24786659-24805687 GCA_025920805.1 Petroica traversi
GGCGAGAGCAGCCGCGCTCCGCATACCCGCGGCGCAGGCTGGGACGGGGCGGGCTCTGAGGCTGCCTCATCTACGGCCACGAACGGGCCCCCATCTCTGACCCGCAGCCGAGACCCTCGCTCACAGACCCCTAAGGACACTGTGACCCTGCACACACGGGGCTCCAGGAGCGACCGAGCTCCAGGCGTGTATGGATTCCTGCTGCAGTCACAGTGCTGAGCTCAGCTGAGATGCTCCGACAGGCACAACCCACCAGGTACTACCCGCCCTCCATCACAGCTGCATTCAAACTTTACTAGAGCAGAACTTCACCTATCCACGAGTTTAGCCTTGCTATTGACCGGTTCTTCATGGTCATACACCATTTCACGTTAGTGATCCAGTGATGAAGCCATTTCTTTCAGTGACATCTTAAGTATTTTAGTGCTGCCTTCCAGAGGATTTATCATGCGTATTTGTGATTACAAAGGGCAGACTTGATTGATAAAAGGTTAGTTAGTACTTGATAGGTCATAGAAGTGCACTACAAAACAAAGGTGGTAGTAGCACATCAGAAACAAGTTAGAGGTAACTTTTTTACTCACTTGACTCTTACGAGGTTTGAAGAGCTGATCAGACATTCATATATACCCATTCAATCTTTAAAATCTATTTAGAAATACACTGTTAGTAAAAAACATACAGGTATGGTTGGACAAGGCAAGAAATCCATTCCTCCCCAATATGCTTACAATTCACATCTCCATATCCATAAGTGTCCAGTAAGTCTCAGCACTATTACCTGCACTGTGCCCATGGGAAAACTGAGGCACAGAGAAACACAGTCCCTAGGCAGGCTGATTAGAACCAAAAGCACTTCAGCCTCTGTGTGATGCATGAGCCACCAGATCTGCTCTCGACCATCTTAATTTTTTGCTATCTATGCTTACATTTTTTCACTGAGAAAAAAATCAGTATGAAGCACCACTGCAGCAGAACAAATTGAGTCCATTAAGAGAGATACTGCAAGCTGTAAGATACATTAACAATGAGTTCTAGGTGCAAGACAGGCCTTACAATCATCCCAAATCCTTCTGCAAGTTTTTCTCCACAGTTACAGACTGTTCCTGCATGGATTTGCCAATGCCTCAACCTGCTGTGACATGTTCTAACCAAGCAGTTTCTGAGATTAAATTATTTTCACCCATCAGGGGTTATAAACAGTGCAAAAACACAGAGGAGGAGCTGTGTAAAGCAGCAAATGCTGTGCTGAGTCCAGGCTGCTGCAGCTGGGGCTGGAGCCAGTGTGCACACAGCTTTATGAAGTGCTGTGATTCCCATGCTGCCAGGGGCACAGCCACCTTCCCACATGGAATTAGGGTTTAGGTTTTCTGTCAGAAAGCACTGGGATGGGGCTGTTCCATAGCTGAACTACAAAGGAACTGGAGCAACACCATGGCTCCTCAAGTATAACACGAGATGATATTTGTTGTCCAAAAGCTCCCAAGAGGCTCATCTGTTGCAGAGACACTGGCAGTAAAACCTGGTGTTCTTGCAGAGAGGCTCCTACCTACAGCAGCCCCTGGAGCACATGGTTCAAGTGGATCAATCACAGGAGGTGTGCATGGTGCTGCTCTGTTGGCAAGTTCAGAGCAGCATAGTAGTCTCAGGTCTGTGCACGGGAACTAAAAAGTGGTCTAATAAAAAAATAGAGCTTTAAAAGTACCTAAACAACATGACAAAGTTTGTGGCTCTGAAATGCCTAATACATCTAAGAACTGCATTTTCCAGGAAATATTTCCATTAAAGAACTTCAGGAAAATTATTTTCCAAAGTGTGGAGTAATTCACATACATGCAGTAACAATGCACAAGAAAGGGAGAAATATTTCTGAGTAGGCATTTAAGTTTGCAAGATTGTCATTCTAGTGTATTACAGTCCATTTTACACATTATTGTTCTGTCTTAGCAAAAGCACTATTGCAGCAGCATGCTTTCATCTTTATGCTGGAGATTCAGTCAAAATTATTATTCTCAAGTACATCTCGAAAACTGAGTAGTGGATTTGGGAGTGTGACTGAACTAATTCTGACTCTGTAGAATGCCCTGTCTACACATTATCTCTAAAAAAACTAGAGATTTCAGTAGAAATTCTTTCATGTTGCATGTATTTTATTCTTTTTTTTTCCTTTTTTTTTTTAGCTGACTTGGTATCTCAGATTGCTTAAAAAAATCCATTTCTTAATGTTTTTGCAGACACAGTTTATACTCTCCTCTCTGTTCTCTTGCCTTTCTGCAATTGGTTTAATCTCAAAAGGCTATTCAGTATTAAAAAGCACCTAAAATAATGTAATTTCAAGTTCCAGAGAGTTTTCAAACTAGTTGCATCTTTCCTCTTCAGTATGTGCTTGCTAGTCACATTCTTTACATCCATTCAGCAAATGCAATACAGATTTATTCTTTCCTGTCACAAGTGTCTCACTACAAGAACCATGCAATCCACTCAAATGTTAATACCTGTAGTTCAGCATGACTTTCTTGCAAAGTTCCTTAAGAAAGGTATTTGTATATCTGCAGGGGACACCCTGATGTCAGTTTTCAAGCGCTGATTTCCTTGACTCAAAATTTTCTCTTCGGAGGAGCTTTAATTCTCTCAGTTCTTGTGGGTGTAAGCTCTGGTCAACACCAGGTGTTAGCTTGTAATTTAAAGGAGATTGAATATAACCATTTTTGTAGAGACAAACCCGCTTGCAGAATTCGAAGGTGCTAAACATAACACCAAAGTACGGCACAATCTGATAAAAAAGCAATATAAGAAAAAAAAATTAGACTCACTAGTATCACCTGTAGCTTAGATGTCTCAAAAAAGGGAACTTCTGGGACTTCAGATCTGATCTGCTATTAGACCTTGTCCTCATTTATTTAAAATCAGAATCTCATCTCAAACTATGCTGGCAGCTGCAGCATGCTAAAAGTAGGAGTTTATTGCTGTTACATAACTAATTATAACAATATTGTGAGGAATAAGGTCTGTGCTAGCCTATAGATTACCAGAACTTATCAAATACCCAAGCACATGCTAAGCAATCTCAGCAAATCCTGGTTTATTCTACCTACATTGGAGTGACTCCACAATTTTCTTTTTAAGCCCCAGGCAGAACCAGCAGCTCCAGGGCCACTGGCTTTGTATCAGCCAAGGTAAGGCAGTCACAGGCAGGCCATCACAATCAATCCCACTGTCACTCAATTAGCACTCATTAGCTGACCTGTAGTGCTCTATGTAGGTAATCCTCATCACAGCACTATAAAACGTATTTATGTAAATTAAATTACCTTCTGTTTAAGCTACCATGCTTTATTTCATGCTTTCAACTCAGCAAGGGCTGCAGTAACTGATAGATATGCATTAAATAGCTGGCTGAAAGCACTGCTTTGGACTTCTGGGCAAATGGTTTATACAAGCACACTCTTTTTTACAGCTCACTACAACAGGTCAAATTACTGAAGCTCAGGTCAGAAGGAGAATTTGTTTAGCTGTCCTAAGTGGATTGCTTGCAATCCCCCATCCATTCCACACCTTGTGTCTTAGGAGCACTCCCATCTTTAAAGATGTTGAAATGAACTTTCAAGTAGTGACATCTAGAAACCAAGCTTGCATTTGGGGAAATACAACCAAACCAAGTTCCAAGGCTGGTTTATAACCTGTTTTGTCACTGATTCTGTCATCTTTAAGCTACGAAGTACAAAAGTACACCATAAGCTTTCTATCCCCAGCTGTCCAAAACTGTCTTGATTCCTTCAGGACAGTATTGACTGGGATGAAAGCCAAACCTCACCTTGAGCAGACTGGGTGTGAGTCCCCTCCAAAGTCCAAGCACACCTTTGTTCTTCACAGTTTGCTGGAAGCAATCAGCCATGCCAGTAAAATGGACATCAACTCCTCCATAGTGGGGAAGCCAAGGACTCTGGGCCTGTGAAGAGACACACAGGGGGATTTAGAACAAGCAGAGAAAACCAAAGTAATTCATTATTTTCTACATTCTGGTATATAGGGAACACCAGATTTCAACAGACTGATCTGGATTCTTCACAAAAGTATCAACTAGTTTGCATTAAAATATAAATTAAAAAGGGAAAGAACTCACTCTTTGGTAGGTCTGAAAGTGAACAGTAATGTCACACATCACCTCCTCTTGTGCCATGTCACTACTAGAAATAAATCCCACCCTTGTGATGACAAACCATCTGAACCAGAACCACATATCCCATGAGCCCCACGCCAGATGCTCAGGTCCAGGTAGAGATATTTCACATTCCTGGCAGTTGGACACTATGAGAGGGAAGGCTGGAGCTGGTCACAAAAGCCACACTGCCTTCCTGTAACTCTGATGGAACCAGCTGACTTGTCTCTGGCTGCTGGGGCTGTGTCTGCACTGCTGTGAGAAGCATGAACTGTACTTTAGGCTGAGGAGCAGCAGCACAGCAGAAATGGAACGACAGAGATTTCAGCCCAGGCTGTTCAAACCCACCAAGGGGTGCAGGTGAACAGTTGGTGCCCATGCTCCCATATCAATGTGTTCAGTTGATAAGGGCCAGTTAAAGTTAGCTGGGGAGAGAATCCTGCTGGGTAGCAGCTGAACTTCCAACTGCAGTACAGTGTCTATTCACATGGAAGAAGTGTAGTTGGTCATTTATAACAGCTAAATCCTTTCTTCATTAATCTCCTACTGCGTTAGCACAGTCAGGATAACCTGACCTGAGTAATCCCATCCTCATCCATCTGTGCACATGCAGCCATGGACTTCTTTTGCATTGCCAAATCAGGGTTTCACTCTAACCCTAAATGGTAAACAGCACTTTGGTGTCAGGGGACCCCAGGACAAAGGTTGATGATGCGCAAATTTATCATCCTAAGGGAGAAGTTTGATAAAAAGGGGGCTTGTATGGGTAATTGATGAATGAATATGGGTATCATAATCCCTACAGTGATCTGAAACACCATATAGTGTAGCGATTTTTCACTCCTTGTCCAGACCAGCCTGCAGCTTCTCAGAGCTGCTAAGCCTATGATGAGCCTCATAAATTGATGAGTGGTGATGACATTTTCTAGATGCCTTAGCTATAGCATTTCAAGTACTTGGCAACTGAGATGCTGGAAAGGCAAATGGATCAAAACTCATGCCCTAAGTATATTAGAGGCATTGCTGATCAAATAGGTACTGGCAAGTCTACTATTAAAATTTAAAGGCTGACAAAAACCCCCTCATTACCCCCCCACACTAAGGGCATAGTCTTCTTTGTCTAAAAAAAATCACTGATCTTTTTTTTCTCTTTTTTTTTTTCTGCCTGATTGAAATGCATGTGAAATACCTCTTATGACAGGTAACAGGTAAAAACCTTCTGCACAAAGACTTTCATGTCTGTACTGTAGAAGATATTGAATGCTCCTACTGAAACTTCAAAAACCAGTTCTGTAAGAATGGTGATATTAGCACCAGAAATGCTTAGAAGAAAACTAAAATGATGAAAGTATTCCTAAAAATGCAACAGCAGCCATAAGAGAACTGGATTCAAAACGCTGTTCTGCTTTCTGGACTGTCAGTCAGGTTCCACGAGGTTGTATTTTTGGTAAATGAAGTTATAAGCAGACAAGCAGTAAAGAAAGACAGGTTTCTGAAATGTTTCAGGAACACAAGATTGCTATTAATGTGTGATTCCCTTCCTTTTTCAGTCCCTTTGTGGTAGGCAGGGCATGGCTTGTCAGATTTTAACTTCATGAGTTTGACTTAATCCCCTTCATTACTGCAAAGGCACAGATCAAAGGTTTGATTACAGCACTCCTGCCTGCAACACCAAAAGAAGCGACAAGCACAGTGCAGGTTTCAGTAACACAGTAAACACTTCCAAGTTAAAAAGGAACAGGTAAGTCAAACCTCTAGATTTCCAATGTGCCCATAGATACTGACCTCTTAAGAGATTTACTGAAATTATTTATAGTACCATTCCCCACATATAGAGCTGTTTCTAAGATTGCAGTCTGTCAAGTGAAGCATGTGTTGCCAGCCTTTCTGCTTTACAGGAGCTGTATGCTTCTGGGACCCTACACACAGTATTTAAATTGTCCACAGAATCGCCTACTGCAAGAGGAAAACTAAAAACTATCACTGTGTAGCTAAAACTTCAGTATTTTGGAACATAGCTAAACATATTCATAGGAGAGAAATACTGCAAATGCATTTCACTTGGCACTGTTATTCATGAAAAACAGTAGCTGTGGGTTTTGGTGGCTCTTCATCTAAGTATGTCCACCACACTGCAATCCTCACAACCACTCTATGGCACCAGAGACAGAAAATGGAAGCAACAAATCAGATCAAACTGGTTTCTCTATCTCTTTTGCAGAAACCTACCATGATGTACAAATCAAACAGCTGATCTCCTTCCAAAAAGGTCAGGTTTTTGACAGAGAATTTAATGCACCTCAAAGCAGCTGGAATTTCTTGCTTTTGACACTCCTTGACGCTATGAGCTGCTGCATGGAAACCTGTTTGTTAGGAACTCTTTAAAGCCTTCCTTCCTCCCAGTTACAGCTGTCTGAAACTGCAGGAGGCTGGGGATACAGCTCCCTGTGCTAACAGACAGCCAAGGTGCTACTAATAGTAGTAGCAGGGCTAAGTTGCTTATCTTTTTTACCTCAGATGAACAATGGGTTCTCTAAATGGTTAAAGCATATCAAATGCAGAATTTGCTCCACCTGCATGCTTACAAACACAGTATTTTTACTTCCAAAGACCACTGAGTTGACTATGTCACTGCAACACATCCACAGCACTGTTCTACTGCAACACTCTAAACCCAAGAGAGACATGTACAAAAAAATGCCCAACTACCTCCACTCGTATTTTTTTTTAAATAAACAGAGTATTTAAATTAGGGTGCAGTGTCATGACAAAACTCAGGTTAATTGTTATAGTTAATTGTTACCTGAACACTCTTCAGACACCGTCTCTCCCACTGTCTGCATTATGAGGTGACTGCCAGAAGAACATAATCCCATTTTGGGAACTGACCTCACAGACCTTTTCAACGACCTCCCTCAGCCCCTCTCCTGTGCAGATAAAAACTTTTCACTTGCTTTTTGGGACATTTTGGTTTGCAATTATTTGTATTCACATGTATCAGAGACTATGAACTCACATATTTAATTCATGTACTTCCCCCCTCTTCCCTGTTCATAAGGTTTGTTGGTACAAATATTTACTATTTATTTTTTGAGTATGCAGTACTCTTGGCAGAGACTATGGAAGATAACTAACAGTGAATAGCTGTCATCAGTGGTGTGCTACCCTGATGGTGGATAGAGTAAAACGGCTTGTTATTTACATATTTTCAACAGATTCAGGTGTCAAATACTTCTGATCACTTAAAAAGAAAGTACAGGAAGACAATTTACACACAGCTCAAGAGTTCACACTCTTAATCTGGAAGCTAAAAAAAGAAGTCTTTGCTGTCTGGGTTAATAAGGGCACATGCAACTGGCAAGTGCAGCTGTAGTTCAAAGGAAACTGAAGGACAAGGATTGCAGTTTTCATTAAGTTAATACCACTCCAGTCAACAGAAATGTCACTCAAGTGAAGGCTGGATGCTTGAAAGAGTGTTTCATTCCACTGCAATGAAAAGAATTAAAATGTAAATACCCGTTAATATTTTGGAGAAAAAGGCATTCTCTTGGGCTTAATCAATCCTTCCTCCTCGTGGTCAGCCTTACTCAGCAGTCATTCCCTGTCAGTGGTGTGGTAATGCTGACTTACCCCTGGTTAAAGTCCACCCAAAGGTATTCAGGCACACAGGAAAGTAATCCATGGCAAGCTATCAGGATCCAGTCTGTTCAGAGCACAGCTGACCTCCAGCGTCCTGCACTCCAGGAACACCTTGTCCCTTTCTCTGTAACCTGAACTGGGGCCAAATCATTCCTTTCTGGGAAGAACGGCGCCAAGTGAGCAAAAGAGCTTCATGCTTGGTCAGGAGGTTGATTCTTTGCTTTAAATACCTATCACCAGGCCTGCTGTACCCTGAGGCTTAATGGTTTGTTGTAGAATCCCTCCTTTGCTGCTGAGTCTAAGCTTCCTCTGCTGTAACACCTGCTGTGTGAAGAAGTCTTTAATACAGAAGTCTTTTTCCTCAAGGCAGTGCAAACCCCTGGGTGGCTTTCAAATGACTCTCGATGGTTTAGCTGGAGCCCTACAAATGGGTGCACCATTTTCATACACATTAGAACTAATTTATTTAATGGTGAAAACCCTTAGGGAGACTGGCTTGGTCCCACACTTGGCACAGTATATGCAATGCTAGTTCCTACATCTCCTACTGCCTATCTAGGAATTAAGGAAAAAATAATTTTTAACAGGACTGGGGCTTTTCACAGGCCATACTGTCATTTACCATATATGGATGAGTTAAAGATTTACACCAAATCAAAATAAATCAACTATAAAAGGATTGCAGAATAAACTAGGTTGGAAAAGACCTTCTGAGATCACCAAGTCCAACCTATGACCTAACCTAACACCTCCTTATCCATGAGGTGGATACATGACACTGAGTGCCATGTGCAGTTTTTTTTTAAAACATATCCAGGGATATTGACTCCACCACCTCCCTGGGCAGATGATTCCATTGCCCAGTCACTCTTTCAGTGAAGAATTTTTTTCTGATGTCTAACCTAAACTTCGCCTGGAACAGCTTAAGACTGTGTCCTCTCGTTCTCTCAGTGGTTGCCTGCGAGAAGAGACCAACCCCCAGCTGACTACAGCCACCTTTCAGGAAGTTGTAGAGAGTGATAAGGCCACCTCTGAGTCTCCTTTTCTCCAGGCTAAACAACCCCAGCTCTCTCATCCATTCTTCACAGGACTTGTGTTCCAAGCCCCTCTCCAGCCTCACTGCCTCCTCTGGATGTGTTCGAGCGTCTCAATGTCCTTCCTGAACTGAGGGGCCCAGAACTGGACACAGCACTCAAGGTGAGGCCTCACCAGCACCAAGTACAGCAGAAGAATCACTTCCCTGGTCCTGCTGGCCACATTATTCCTGATACAGACCATTGGCCTTCTTGGCCACCAGAGTACACTGCTGGCTCATGTCCAGTTGGCTGTCAATCAGTACCCCCAGATCCCTTTCTGCCACTGTCCAGCCACTCTGTCCCCAGCCTGCAGTGCTGCAGGGGGTTATTGTGGCAATTGAGGGGGTGTCAATCAAGTTTCAGCTCCTGTTTATGGAGTATTTTCCATAATTAGTCACCTCACATGTCATAAGCACATCACTCTAAGCACAGACAGACAGATACAAGTATGTCCTCTATAACTGATGCAGAAGTACTCACGCTGGGAGTAACAGTAATAACTGTACCTCCAGAGACATTATTTGTCTCCTGGTTGAAAGTTATGTCTGTAATAGCTGTGTGTGAACAGCAGTGAACCCAGCCTGTGTCAGGTCTGTCTGCTGGCTGAGCTTATGGAGTTAAAAAAGGTGGGCTGAGTTAACCCATCTGATCTGCTCCAAAGCAGATTAAAGAGCTCTCACTCACACCACACTGATCACAGAGCCAAGCTGGCTGTAAGAGGCTGGCAGACATGATCAGCTGGCACTACCAAATCTCAGATTGAGGGCACGGTGGCTACTTTAGTGTCTGGGAAGATCACTTGGAGAGAATTGCATTCTGCCTTCCCTCAGACTTCCTGCATTTCAAACTGGTGCAATGTGTTTTCCTGCTTTTCTTCAGCAGGGCACCGTGTTGCAGTGCTAAGCTAATCTACCTCAAGGTGAGTATTACATAATTATCACAGCACAGATTCTTGGATGAATAGGTTTAGAGTCAAGGCAGACCTCACAGTTAAAGCAGCCCAGTCGTGCTTCCAATTCTTGGTCTACAATTTCTTCCTCTTATCCAGTTTTCCTGCTAACACTGTTCAGTGTTTCAGCTTGACAATCAGTCCTCATGCTTTTCTCCAGTGGAAGTCTGGGGATCTATGAGAAATTATTCTAAGATTTGGTCAGATTCATAAAAGCTGATCTGGGCTGTTACAGAAGGAAAAGCCTACCTAGCTTTTTTTGGGCATTGTCTCAACCATTTATCAGACGAATACTTCCCTAAGCAGCAGAGCAGTATTCTGCAACAGCTTCAGAAAGTGGTATAAAATATCTTTGTAACAACATCAATGAAACAATAAAAATCACAGGTAGCTCAAAGTATTCAGATATAGTAAAAAAGAGAAGAAGGGATTTTATGACAACCAGAATCTGACATCTATTACCTATTTGCTGATAATCAGAGGAGCCAGGCTGGTCTCAAATTCAAGTACCACCCAGGGCATGGGAACCTGGCTGATGCCTGAAGCCCAGCAGCAAGAAGAAGATGAGTGTGAGATCATAGGGAGAAGTAAGAAAAGTGAAAACTCACACTGCAGCCTCCCTCTTAGAGATGAGACTCTTTAAGTTTTAAACCAGGCCATGACTCCAATAACTTTCATATTCCCAGCTGACAAGAACACAGATCTCACCACCGATGGCGACACTACAGCTTGTGAGCTTCCAGAGGCTGCAGCCAGCCCAGTGACTGTCTCCAATGACAGAACTCTTTGCAAGTAACTCATGCTCCTCATCTCAGCAGAGAGAAGGAACATTTATCATTCTCTTTTTCAAAACACCTTATAACCCAGCCACTGGGTTCTTGCTAGGCTGACTTTTACCATGCAAGGGGACTATTTTTAAAGAAATACTTAATAACAGTATTCCTTTTAAAAGAGAGGCTTTTACTTTAACAGGATACTTCACAAAGGAAATGACTGTTTAGTTTTCCTTAGGTTACTAACTCACAGCATTTACAAAACTTACAATAGATTTCCCATTTGCAGAGCATCTTGTGTTCCAAAGAACAAAAAAAAATCCAACAAAAACCCCCAAAAAATCGCAGATTTATAGGCAGCTGAGGTCAAACTGATTGAATTTGAAAAGAGGCCACTTCTTGGGTGATGTATGGCAACAATCTACACTAACCAAAACCAGTAAGCCTGTTTATTTGCATGAGTGAAGCAAAGTCAAAGCCTGCATTTTGAAACAGAAAGATCAGCACTGAACAATGCTTTACACACAGAGATGTCCTCACAGCTTGAGGATGCAGGGAAGTCAACACCAAAAATGTGCTGAATCCTGCACTTTACTGACAGTATGATTCATTCTACATTACAAGGGTTTGATGGCAAAGCTATACCTGAGTAGCATTTACTGGTGAAGGAGAGTTTAAGACAGGTTTTTGCCACAGATATTAAAATATGGAGACAGGGCTGAGCTTCTGAAAACCATGAAAAGTTTGTTCATGCAAGCAGGTAACTATGGAGTATCTACGAAGCTTTAAGGACATCTTTGTGCATTTTGCTTAAAAAACTATGAAGGTGACAGATCAGTCTGGGACAGAGGCTGGGAAGTGCCACTCAGGGGTGTCTGAGCCCACCTCTGCATGCCATGAGTGCAGAGCCAAACTTGGCTACTGGGTTTGCATTGACTATTGGCATGTTTGTAGGTTTTCAGTTCCATACAGCCTGGGATGGGTGCCATTCTAATAATAATCTTCTGTACAGCCTGTAACAGCTTTAAATTCATCTTCCCTTACTGAAATGCCACTGCTCAGTCCAATATGCTCTTATGAAGGTTATCATTGGCAAAAAAAGAGATGTGGGAAAGCAGAAACATTACCAGTGATTCCTTAGACCCAGACTAACTTAAAGGAAAATTTCCCTGCTAAAGGTGGAAAAAAATTGAAAAAGAAAAAAGTGTTCTTGTATGCAAGTCTGCAAGGTAAAAAATGGCAGTGCTTGAATATGGCTTAGAAACTGGATTTAACAAAGAACTCTATATTATGAGGTTAGGAAGGAAAGCCAAGAATAACAGTCAGAAGGATTCAAAGATCAGTAAATTTTTGTTCAAGAAAGTTTATGATACATCATAAAACTAAGTAAAGAAAACACTTAATATAGAACATGCCCTTGAATAAACCTCTCTTTCATGAATCCCCTTCTACAGATGCACAATAAAAGCCATATTTCCATGCTGAAACATGCATACAGTACCTCTGAATTCTCTAACATGCCAATCAGAAGCAAAGTGAAAAAAGGAAGACAAGGAATAAAATTAGGATAAGTACAACACAGAGGACTCAAATATTCAGTACGATTCACTCATATTAATTAACATTTCTTTTAAGAAAAACATTTAGGTGTATATATAGCAAACACAGCACCTTTTTAAAAAAAGTGAACTCAATAAAGCTAATTCTAACAGCAAAGGCAGAAAAAGCCATGGTTACCAAGCAAATCTGACATCATGAAGCATCACCAAAACACAATTCTTCCTCAATAATTGTTTGCTGACAGTCAACTCCTACTCCCACAGCTGTCAGTGACAAAAGCAGCCAACGTCAGAAGTGTAGGATTCAGATATGTAAAGTGAGAAAGGAGGAAGCAGGATTATTACAATGGAGATCAAAAATAGCACCCTCTCCTTCCTCCAGAAGGAGGATTAATTTCCCAATCTATGCAAACAAATCAAGCATTGACCAGATGGGGAGATGAATGGAGCTAACTCTTCTAAGACTGCCTAACATATCAGGTAAAGATCTGAACTGGGTGTCCTGGTCTCATGCTTGTACTCCATCCCAGAATCAATGAAGACAGCCTTGTGTCCTAGTTTCTCAGTTTTTGAAGTTCCTGAGATTGTCTTAAACCTTCAGGTTCCCCATCACCAGCAGCTTCACTGGAAAAATCTTCTTTAGCAACATACTTCCTCCATCAGTCAGATGGGCGGGATATAAGATAGGGAAAAGGAATCTGATACTGACTTCCACAGTGTGCTGGATTCATCTTCGTACACAAACCCAGCACTCATTGCTTAAATAAAGCCCAGCAGTTTTCTGTGTGCACTGCAGAGCACACACAAGGCCCAGGGGTTGCTGAAGGCTTTGGTATCCCGCCTTTGTATCAGCCCTTTCTATCAGCAAGCTGAATCACTGAATAGAGGCTGCTCACAATAAGATGCCTGAGAAAAACTGTGATCAGAAGTATCTGCTCTCCCATTTTCTACAAACTCTGAAATGCCTTGAACTTCTTTTCCTCTTCTTTATTCTCCCCCTTTCTAGGGCCATCCCTCTGCATGATAGTTTTCCTGGTGCTGTACTAGGCATTTCTCTCTTCTGCTCAGCACCTCTACAAACTGCACTGACCAGCAAGCACAAAGCAGAGCTGATCCCTGCAAAGCTGGGCCATACCCTGGTGCTAACTGGAAATAACCTTGCAGGAGTTCCAGTGAGCTCTTGGTATCAGTGCAGGTTGCAATTTTCAACAAGTCTCTTTTCTGGACAACTCTCCATTAATTGAGTAATTTCCAGTACCCAGCAAATGACAGGATTTTGCACTAGGCAGCTCATTCTTTTGAAATAACTTTACCTTCTCCCATGCCTTCAGAATAAATCACTGAACAGGCATTTCTCTAAGCTCAGAAAATCACAGTTCAGTGTTGCAATGCACTTATGAGGAAGAAACCCTCTCTGTTGATGAGCCTTTTATTTTCATGAGAAGTATTTTTAGCCTCTCCACTTCCTACATATTTAGGCAATAAATCCAGTTTCCGTATTTCTGGAAGTGCCGATCAGATGATGAAGCGTCCCTTTGGTGGAAGAGCACGGCCCAGTGGCAGGAAAATGAAACGCGGGCCTGTCCCACTTATTCTCATGCCTATCACGACATAGCCTGACTCAACATCACACCAGTTACAGCCAAAACCTGCTTTTGAACTGATTACAAAAGCTGAATGTTCAAGTAACTGTTGCATCGACAGAAAATATTAAAAGGGAAAAAGCACAGTAAATGCCTTTATTTTCTTTTATTCCTCAGGGCAACAGTATTGCTGTGAGCCTAAGGATATAAAGTAAAAGAAGGCTTGTAAGGTGTATTTGGTTTTCTTATACCCACTGGTACAGCTGGACGAAATCAAGCTTTTGTGCTCAGAATCGCTTTCTTGTTTGAAATATTGTATAAGATACCTGATGAAAGGGCTCAGTTTAAACCTTGACTTCTGGACACATCAGCTACATGAACTGGTCTGATATAGACCTTACTCCTCTTGCTGAGGTTCTCTGCTACAAGATGGAGAGACGGCAGTGAAGGCTTCTGTGACATGGCATCTGAGCCCTGAAAAGGGGAACTCGGGGAGCAGGAGAGGGAAATTCACAGTTTCACTGGTCTTTTGCTACCTTGAGACTTGCCAACCAGGCTAGCACTTGATGAAGGGGGCAATGACCTACATAAGGCTGCCACAACAAATGACTGCTTTTTCTAATAAAATCACAAAAGCTTCCCAGAAATCTGCTTTTCCATGAACTAGGCTGAAAACTCAAACTCATATGCCCCTGCAAGAGAATGACCATAAGATGAAAGCTATTCACTGTCCCTCTACTCATGAGGTTCTAATGTAAACTCAACATCAGCAAGTGAATTATGTCAGTGAGATGGAAGCCGTGGGATAATGGTTGCTTTGTGGGGTTTGGTTCATTTTTAGATCACTATTGTCAAACTTCTGGAGAAAGGATCAGGAAGATATAGTAACTCTCATGCTGCTGATGCTCAAGGGAAACAGCAGCACCTGCAGCTGGTAAGTCACTTGTTAACCAGAGAAGCCAGAAATAAGAGCAAGGATAGTTATGATCCTTCTGACTTAATACTGAGCAAGTTTGTTTGTTTTGTGGTGAGGCATTAATGGCAGACACACAGGCTCTGAAAATGACATAGATCCAGTTCATTCTGCCTACCAACAAGGGGACTGAATTTCTTCAGCTGGCAAACTTTCAGATGGTATTTCACTGAAGGTTTGCCAATTCTGAATTCTGAGAATTTGATGGAACTGCTATGAAAAAGAAAAGAAATAAAGCTATAGAGATGGAGTCTGAGGGCATACACATATCCCATGACAGTACCTGAACCCACACTGAAGACGTAACAACCATTTGTAGCAACAATTTCCTGACTTTAAAAACAAAACAACAAAGAAACAAAGCCCCTAAACGAGCAAAAAACCCAACAAAACCAAAACCAAAGTCTCTGTAGCCTACTGGTAAGAGAAATAAAGTGGCACTCATGGCTAGTCTTGCCCCAAGCTCTTGCACCAAGCAACTATGACAAAGTACTGGTAACATGAGTGTTCTGTACCTGCATCTTCCTCTTGACAGTCTCAAAGGGGAAAGAAAGTGTCTGTGCCACAGCAGCTGCTACACAGCCATTTATGAAGTTCTGAAGAGGAGTGAAATGAACTATGGGTTCTTGCCAGATTTTGTCCAGACTGATGTAAACAAAGAATGAACCTGCAGAAAACGGGACAGCACCTAGAAAGCAATCCAGACAGGATTATATCAACACACTGTACAGTAAGAGAAGAAAGCTGCTCATCACACAACCAGAAAGATGGAAGGAGCCGCTGCCAATTTACACCTCAGATTCCCAAACCCAATCCAGGTTTTGAAGAACTTCACTCTTTAGTCCCTGGTTTACCACCAAACACCCATATTGTAGCATCTAGATGTACTGATAGGGGCATACATTAACTTATTAAAATGTGCACATTGTCAGAATTATTAACTGCTAAAGTCTTATGACAGGTCAGGTGTTTCTCCAGGTTCTCTCTTGTAACAAGTCTTTCCAGTCCAACCCAACCCCAGCTCCACTCAGGTAAACACAGCTATGTCTTCAGTGAGGCTGATGAGGGATACTTCTGGCCTCTTTTGCTTATATAGTGGGATCATACATTTATTATTATTGTTGTTGTTACACAATTTATATAATATCACATTGTGAAAAAGTGGACTCAGTTAAATAGCATTTTAAAGGCTATGGAGAGTAAATAAATAATTAGACAGTAATTTCAAGTAAAGAGAGAATATAATTAATCTTCACTTTTCAAATCTACTATACATTGCAGCTCACACTGGTTTCACTGAACAGCTCAGGAGACAGTCTCACACCTCAACAGGAATTATAAGCACTCTGTGTGTGTGCATATAAACTTTTTTTTAAGAGTTTAATGGTGAAAATTTGTATCCAAGCACAACTAGATCATCTATAAAAGAAGGAAAAGAGTATTTTGCTGAACACTTCACCATGTATAAAATACTACATGCTTGGTCGTAAATTGAAGTAATAATCCTGCAGCAAAAGTTATCAGTATTGCAGCGCCTTGCAAATATCCACATGTTCTACAAGAAAACATTCCTATCTGCTTTTGAAATCAAATGAGAAATGAACACACTACCCAGCTGCAACAAAACCAGGCAGTGAGGTGATTTCATCCCATTATTGTTTTACCTAATATTGCTGGTGAAACACCACGGTAGAGTGCACGGAGTCCTTCCTGATGATAAATCTTGTAAAAAGCGTGAAGAATTCCTTGGTAAGACGGTTCCAGCCGGTTCTGCACGATGAGCCGCGTTTTGATCACGTCAGTGGGGTACGTCACGATGGTGGCAACCATGCCAGCCAGGCTTCCTGCCATGATGGACCTCCAGTGGGAGATGTGGCCCAGCTCATCCATGAAAAGGGCAACAAGTCTAAAGAAAACACATAAAAGAAGTACTATTAACTGTGAAGAAAACATCTGAGAAATTAGGCAGATGATTCTTGACGCAGATGGTCTTCTGTCCACAAGCATCTTCAGCAGCAGGAATTGAAATTTAAATGTGATTCATCCAAGATCTTATTATACGCAACACTATACAAGCATCCATCTACAGGATGAAAAGCTTTCTACTTCCATATATAGGATGAAAATTACAATTATTTAAAACACATTTGAAAGAAATTATTTGATCATCAGTTAAAGACATTGGTCCAACCTGCCAGTTAAAGTTATCACATAAGAGGAAACACATAGCCAATGCAATCATGGGCCTTCTGAGAGCAACTGAACCTTCTTCTGTTACTTTTGTTGGGACATGAAGGTCCACAGGGACATGCCTCTATAGGAGACTTATGTCCAGGCACCATTTTGCTCAGGAGTTTAAGTCTCAATTTGAAAATCTGAGATTGAAGCACAGGTTTAAAAGCTACACAAAACCATGCATCTGTGGTGCACTAAAGGACTTTTCTATGACAGGAAACTTCTGCATCAGGGAGAAATGTCCTGAAGGCAGCAAGAACCAAGTAAAAACACTCGAGAGTTTTAGCTGGAGGTAAAGAAATGTATTATTTGATTTTGGAAGCATTAACTAAAACATCTAAACAGCACATCTACATTTAACCTACGTGGTGTAACCATGTGCAGAACAAAATAATTTGCAAATATTTACAAGTCACTGCTCGCTCAGTTGATGTTTTTACAAATGAATTTGCATTTTCTACTGCATGACAAATCCCTGCATCTACTTGTCTTGAGCCCTGGGAGTGCCCAGGGCAGAAAGCCCAGCCAAGCAGAAGAGAAAGGGCATAAATCATTTTTTCTTGTGTGTCTCATACAGTCCCTAAACCCACATGGTACAATTTTCCTTCGGAAATGCGTGGGGAAGGTGTGGGGTGTCTTTAGGCACTTTCTGATAAGATTTTAAACTACCATGGAAAGACAAGAGTCCGTGCAGAGTAATTGCTCTGGGAGTGTGGAGTCACCGCCCCTGGAGTGCTGATCTGCTCAATCCTGCTCTTCCTGCGACTGCTTACCTAAGCTGTCCTATAACATTTCTCTTTTTGTGTTTTTTGCCTTTATGCACACCACTGTCCCAGTAAAAAAGGCTTTAAAACAATCCCCAAATAGTGTATCAAGGATTAAGCACAGGCACCTTGTATTTAGTTTCCTGGTAGCCTACTTCCACCCGTAATTCAGAACATCATGTGCAAACGAGACACAAACTTTAGCCTTGCAAAGGGAATACACTGTTTCAAGCTGAACAAACAATGAAGTTATTTCGCTCAAAATCAATTGTTTTGTGTTGATGCAACACACTGCCTTTTCTGTGAACTTTAAATTACATTTAAATTACTGTTTGTGCCTTCCCACTCACATTATCTTGCTCTTAGTTTGACCACTGCGTCTATTGAGGCAAAACAAAGCTGCCGAGTTTTAGGGTCACTTAATTTGTGGTCTCCTGAAGGGCACAGGCAGTGATAGGCAGGTGACTTGCTGGGGCAGATGAGTGACAAACCCAGCGGGCTGGCAGAGCCAGCGAGGCTGTGCTGCTGCCCAGAACAGGACAACTCATTGCCCAGCCGGGTGGAAATGTCATGTGCTACCATGAACAGCTGACTGCAATAAAAAAAAAAAAAAAAAAAAAAAAGAAGCCCAGCCTCCAGAGCGGCAAAACATTCTGATGTGTGCAAACAGGCACTCCCTGCAAAGGCTGAGAGATAGGGGCAGCAGAAGAGAATCCTAGGAAACAGCACGGTTGGCAGAGCTCCATCAGCACTGCTCCTTGTTCATCCTGCTGCAGTCATTCCAGCACTTACCTAATCTGAGTATTATCAAAAACGATATCTTAGAACAAACAATGTCACATATCAACGTCAAAACTGATCAAATTTGCTTACCAACTCCTCCTGCACGATAGGGTAAAACATTTGACTTGTGATTTTGTTATTTTCTCTGACACAGACAACATAAATACTTGAGAGCGTATAAATTAATTAAACAAATTGGTTGCAAAGAACAGATGTGACAGCCACACCTGCAGGTAGCACTGTAACTTCATTTCTAAAGGAACCCGAGCAAAAGAATTTTAACAAACTACCGGCCCTTCATCATTTGAAGAATACCTATGATTTTACAAGCAACTGCTGGCATATCACCAGGCCCAAACAATCGCTACGCGATGAATAAATTAAGCAAATAAAATGATAAGCAAGGGTCCGCGTCTGCGGGGAGAAGAGTCGCACACCCAGCTGACCACCCGGCAGAGACAGAGACATTGGACTAAACCCGGCACTTTCCCTCAGCCGTGCCAAGGGAGCGCAGGTGCCGGAGCCCCGAGCCCCG
>JAHLSL010000017.1:24810687-24828185 GCA_025920805.1 Petroica traversi
CGGCCTGGGGCCGGCGCTGCTGGTACCCGGCTTGCGGCGCTGCCGGAGCTCCAGGGACCGCGGCCTTCCGTGGCTCCGTCCATTGGGCTGGGGCTGGCGATTTGTTTTATGCTCATCTCAGACAGCGTGGAGCACAGCGGTGCTGCGAGTGTTCGCTTCAAAACGCTCCTTTATTGCAGTATTCATGAGAGCAGCGGCACTTCTGATCATCGCTTCTTTTCAGTTAATTTTGCATACAGCAGGCTGGATAAATTAATATGTTAAAAAGCAGTTAAAAGGTCTTATTTAAACTTATCCAAGTGACTTTCTGATAAATGCTTATGATAGAATCACTAGGGTTGGAAAAAACCTCTAAGATCAGAGTGTCTAACCAGTAACGTTTACCGAGTTTACCGCTAAACGATGTCTCCAAGTTACATATCCACAAATCATCTGAAAGCTTCCAGCAATGGTATTTCCAGCCTCTTCCAATGCCTGATCACCATTTCAGTGGAAAAGTTTTTCCTCATATCCAACCTAAATCTCCTCTGATGTAATGTGAGGCCATTTTCTCTCACATTACTTGAGAGAGGTGAACAACCCCCACCTGGATCCAGCCTTCTTTCAGGTGATTGTAGAGAGGCATAAAGTTCCCCCCAGCCTCTTTTTCTCGAGGCTAAACAATCCCAACTTTTTTCCCTTGCATGATAAACTCTGCTGCTGTGCATCAATACATGTATTTGCCACATTGTGTTAGTTTGTAAAACTCCTGCATACCCACCTCTGAAGGATTCAAATATTTCCTCTGCCTCGGGCTTGCCTTCAGCTCTGCTGGTGGGACACTGTCCATGAGAGCAGGGAAACCCAATGTCTGAAAAGTAACCCAGCAAAATAGGATTTTTTTTTTTTTTCTTCAAGATAACCCTCTTTCCTGATCTGGTTGATGGTATGGTCTCTGAAACTGTTGTGATGGCCCAGTGCCTGGCATGAGTGACCAGCTGGGAAACTGGGGATGGTAAGAGCTGTTTGAGCTAGCAGTACAGTGAGCAAATGCAAGGACTGCCTTTGGAACAATTATTCCCACTACTTGCATGTTGCTCATATGGACTATGTGAGTGTTTCAGGTTAGCTATTGCCAGGTTGTTAGTTTTCCCTAAAGTGTAAGTTTGTTTTTAAGTATGAACTTAGGTGACATGGTTTAGGGTGTTGTAAGATAAGGACAGTTCAGCCTGCAGTTGTTGTAATAAACCCTGGTGCAAGGCCAGATGTGTTCCAAATGTTATTACGATGGCAGAGCAGCCAAAAGGAAATATTAATTTGGCAAAGGGATAGAACATCAAATTCCTTGTGATTTATCAGTTGCAATAGTTAAAGTTAAGGCAGTGGCTTATTGATGTGTCAGAGTTGATTCCAGAAGGCCATGCTGCCAAGCAGCAATTCAATGGATCAGCAAGTAAATAATTCTGTACTTTGTACACAGTTATGTAGTGAGAAATAAATTTCTGATGCTTGAAGAGCTCCTGGCTGTTAACAGAAGTGGGGAGGAGCAAGGGTAATGGTGCGCACTAGCAAACCACTATTGCTTACTCTGAAGAGAGTTTAGGGCTTTTAGGTGATTTATTGCAGTAGTAGGAAGATGGTTGCAGCCTTGATGGTGTAAGGATATAAGAAGGAAAAAGATTTTGCAATGGCAGGATAATATATCAATTGGTTTAATAGAAGATATACTTGCAAAACAGAACAATATTTTGTGTACACCAGGTGGTCTGCAGGCTTGACTTTCACAGGTTGCAGCAACAGTGCCCTGGATGTTTTAACCTGCTACACCACAAATCTTAGTGAGATGGCAGAAGTTTAGTTGGCACTAACTAGGTGGAAAGCTTTAGGAAGCTCTTTATCTTGATGCACAGTGAAGAGAAAGGACCGTCGAGATTACTCACTGCTTCAGTTTTGTAGAAGGTACTTTGTGTATGTGCTTTGCCTATGAGACACTGAACGTGTGTCTGTATACAAACACAGCTGTGTGCAGAGATTAATCCTGAGAGATTCAGCCTTGCCTGACAAAGTTACAGTTAATTCTGTGATTTAGCAGCAGTTCCCTAACAGGAGAGATTCAGGGCTGCTGTCTGTGCTGTAGATGCTGCTTCCAGAGATTCCTGGCTATTTTATGTTAATGTTAATTGCACTAGCTTTTCCTCCAGTACATATGTGGATTTTTTCTTTGTCATTCTCAATAAAGTGTAGTCACCCTCTTTTACCAAACAGTTTCTGTGCTTGTCTTGCCTTGTACATTCCCATATTGAAAGCAAACAGGCATTTTTCAAGTAATAGCAGTATAGTTATAAACTATAACCATCTTACAAACTTCTTTTCATGTATCTTCAGCAGAAGCTTTTATGTGGCATTCTTGCAGTTCTCATTGTATGTGTATTTTTTTTCTCCATTTGATTTACTCTGTATTTATGTTAAAATGGTGTCTATAAAATAAAGAAAAAATTGGCATATGGGCAGCATTAAAATACTCTAAGCTTTACTTGCTGAGACTTTGTGGAAGGAACTGGCACAGACGGTGGTTTGCCGACTTCTTTTTCTTTTTCCTTGAATTTAGGCCTGAAAAGTCCTTGATAATGAGTGGAAACCTCTCTGTATATTTTTTTTTTTACAATTAAGCATGTGAGGGGCAAAAAAAACCCCTGTGTGATTACCCTGTTTGCACTAGATGTAGGTATCCTGATATATGGAGTTCAGGTATCTGGACTTAACTCCTTTAATCAAAACCCAGCATTATATTGTTTTGATTTCCTGAAAGATTTCTCTGGGTAAGCTAAAGGTTGTCAGTATTTTCAGTGTACCTGGCGCTGAAACTGGGAGATGATCTCAGGAACTGATGAGACTCTGAAAGATACTTAGTTTCTTATTGTTAAATATGAAGTAGGTGTAGCAGCTGCCTGTGATTCTTGGCTAGAAAATGCTACCTGTTCTCTTCTCTGTACCTTTTTGTTTGAGTATGTTGAGAGATGAATCCACTGAAGTTTTATGCCTAGTGAGACATTATAAAAGAAAATGTGCAACCTGTAAGCTTAATTTCAGCAGTCTATTGGTTTACCTCCATAAGCACTTATTAGGGAGTACCCTGTTTCATTTTTTCTCCCAGCTGGTAATTTCCAAACTGTGAGACTGAAATATCCCTCTCTGCTGGAAATAACACTTCCTATTACTTATTTTTTCGGTATAGATAGATCTTGATGCAACTTGCTTGGGAGTTTTCTTTTAATGTGCTCACATCTGGGCATTTGAAGCTGATGAAATGCAGCACACATCAACAGAATCCATCAACTTTTAAGCAAGCAAACAAGCATTTGATCCAAAAGATGTTGCTCTAAGAGTCAATGAACTCTAGTTTTGGCAGAACTGCATGACTCCTGCAATTAGGAATGCTGTGCTGAACATGCTGAACTTTGAGTCCCCAGAAGAGGCTACCAGGAATGGGTTTGGTCAAAGGTATGATGTTAGATTGTGAGCCCCTGATGTCACAGCAGGAGGAGACATTTGGGAGAGGGATGTTTGAACTTCATTGACAACCCAACGTGAACTTCAGAAGTTCTGGTATGTGAGGGTCGAGAGAGGCATTCTCACGAGTGTAGTGGTATTTTGGGAGTCACCTGGGGTCTCTCATTTGCTCAGCAGGTTGTCTGTGTTTGTATAAATACACAGCAAACTGGGCTGCCAAGTCTGATTCTGCTTCTTCTGTAACAGGTGGCTTTTGACACAACCAGACATTTTTAGTGAAGGAGCCATAAGACAGAGAAGCCTGGAAAGACTAAAGCTGCAAGAACAGGAGCACGTTCGAAAAAGGGGGAGAAAAAGAGAGGGGGTGAAAGGTGAGAGTATATTTTTAGAGAATGTCCCATTTTCTTGAGATTTCACTTCCTCATACCAAGTAAAATACAGGAAGAGTGGCTGTGTAAAAATCCAGATTTTGAGGAAACAGGAGTTGAAGAAATTGAAACAATACTATGTAGCTGTTAATTTATATATTGAAAAGAAAACCATAATGATAATTCTGCTTGTAAGGCATCAGATGCAGGGGTCTGGATTATGAGAAAGGTTGCACTGGAGATATGCTGAGGTCCCTTTCAGATTGGATTATTCTATGATTCTGTGGGTCTACAGTGAATTCAGATAGCTGTTGCTCTCAAATTGTTCATTAAGTTTCTGCATGTGGACTTTTTCTATTGCTTTATGCTGCAACATCTTAAATCAATGTCCTTATGCCCTGGAATAAAATTAATGTGATGTACATTTCTCAGTGCCTCCCAGCTAGCTGGAAAGTCCAAAGCTATGAAATGAATACTATTCTGTCTTTACCCATTTTTGCATGTTATTTTTTTATTGTTGATACCTTTAGTACAGTGTTCTTAAATTTGCCTATGAGTAATAGTAGTATATTGAAGTGTTAATTCTTTAGATAATGTGTTTGGGTGGCACCCTAAACTATGACTAGTAATCAGTCATGTTAATGCACCTTCTTAGAAGAAGAACAGACACTTAGAATGCAAAGCATAGTGAATCTAATCCTAGGTCTCTGAAAGCACTGCTATGCTTCCATTGTTAATTCTTCCTTATTCAAATACTTCTTAAAAAAATATTTTTGAACACTTATTTGTGTGAACACTGTCCCTTGAATTTTCTGGAGGTTTTTGTGATGCATCATGTTGATTATTTGGTAGATCTGCTTCCTAAAGGGCAAACTTTTCAAAAAGTGGTGATAGCCTATTGGGGTTTAACCCCAGCTTGTAATTAAGTCCTTCAACAGCTGCTCACTCCCTCTCCCCAGTGGGATGGTAGGAGGATCACACAGGTAAAAATGAGAAAACTCGAGGGTTGCGATCAAGACAGTTTCATAGGTAAAGCAAAGGCCATATACACAAGGAAAGAAAACAAGGATTTAATTCCCCACTTCCCAAGGGCAGGCAGGTGTTCTGCATCCCCAGGACAGCAGGGCTCCATCCCACAGAACAGTGACTTGGGAAGACAAACACCATCACTCCAAATGTCCCCCCCTTCCTCCTCCTTCCCCAGCTTTACTGCTGAGCTGGTGCCAAATGGTCTGGGATATTCTTTGGGTCAGTTGGGGTCAGCTGTCCTGGTGTGTCCCAGCTCCTTGCTCACCCCAGCCTCCTCACTGGTGGGATGGGTGAGGAACAGAAAAGGCCTTGGCTCTGGGTAAGCCTTGCTCAGTGATAACACCTGAATTACTCTTGTAATAGCTGTTAAATGGGACCCTCATACTAATCTGTCAAGGAGATTTGTTAATTTAAGAATTAGATTCAAGTGATTAGTCTCCAGTTGTGTCCTTGGGGACAAAATCAATCATGCGATGCTGTTGTCTTGGCCACGCTTATAAAGAAAACCCAAGCATACAAACTGTTTGAAGAGACAGCTTTCTAACTCTGGGGATCAGTTGAGTGTGTGTAATTTACAGTTTTTTAACCATGTTATTTAAGCAAACAAGATTCCTTGTTAGCCACATGTGATTCTTGGTGACTGATTGCTTATTATCAGCACTTCAAAGACTTACATCCAATTCTCCAGGATGCAAAATGTAAACCAAGTGTCATCTAAATTGTCTCATATTGATAATTACCTAGAAAAAGACGTGGTGATGAAAAGCAGTTCAAGAAAGAAAGAGGAAAGCTAAGCTGGAGAGAAGAGAGGCAGATAGATGGAGATGAGGAACATCCCCCAAAGCAGCAGAAGGTACCAGCTGAAGAACAGCAGTGGCCAGAGAATATGCCTGAATGGGAAGAAAGGAAATCCCTGCTAGCTCAGAGAAGAGTGGAGTCTGTCAGACTGCTTACAGTGCTGTTAAATCGTGTGAAAGTAAGACTATTTTAAAACGTATTTTAAATTTATAAGGATATTTATTAGAGCTTGAATAATTCACTAGACATTTGGTATCTTGATGCTATTCAGAAGACTGCTTTGTGGCTGACTAAACACTGAGAAGGCCTGAGGTCTATTTCTTGTGACAATCTGATCTGAGTCTTGCCCTGAGAGTAAATGTGGTGCATTTTTACCCAGAAAGTTTGCCTTTGGTGCTTTTTCATGACCTTATCTTTACTGAGTTAAAAAATAGGGCTGGAAAGGTTGTATTAGCTCTATTAGACTTGATTCAGTGTTGCAAGCAAGGAATTTTGGGGTAGGGCATAAGTGATGCTCTCTCTGTTTATTTTGATCTCAAGTCTACAAGTGACTGAATTAAATTGGCACAGATTATACCAGTTGGATTTCTAATAGTCTCTTATTTTTTCTTAACCAGCACTTATTACCAGGCTTCTTTCAGTTTGATTCAGATAATGTCTTGAGAAAGTCAGCAGAAAAGTGATGAAAATTTTAGTGTTTTGCACACAGATTAATGTTTGCAGGTTTAGTTTAGTCCTTTGGGCAAATAAGGTTTCAAATGAAAACAGGGATGCTTTGTCTCCACTATTTTCAGAGAAAAATTTGCTTGCAGCTTTTAACAAGTGTGCATTTTCCCCAATCCTTAATGTAAAAGATTTCTAAAGGATTGTAATTTACCATGAGTTGAAGTCAGAGGCTACCCTTGCCATTCTGCCTGAATTTTAGGGCCCCATTACATCTGACCTTGGCCTTCTTAATTATGAAGGTGATATGTTAAATAAATTTCTATTTTCTTGGTTTCGCAGTTGGCAAGTCAAAAAGCGGATCCTTCACTGGGTGTAAAGAAGGACGATTCATTTTCTGAAACAGCATTTACAGACATACAGCAGGAGCTGATTAACTCCCTGTATCGTACGCACAAAGAGCTGAAACATAAGGAGGAGTTTAAGTGCCCGTTAACCCAAAAAGGTAGTGGTTTATGTTGTGAGGAAGGTGATGTGAGTAACTTCCATGCACCTACTTGTCACATAGTCAGGACAATTTTAAATGACCCCTCTCCAGCCCTGAGCTCTGACGGACTGCCTGGCAGAGATGTGAGCAGCTCCTCCGCCACAGGCTGCGGGCCTTTGCTGATCACGGTTACCCAGGACGGCAGGGTCATCGAACCTCTCCATGGAAGGCACCCCCCAGCACTGGATGTAGTGTCTGAGGAAGATGTTTGCAAAAAGAAAAAGGTTTATGAGACTGATGAATTCATCCATTATTTACTAAACTACTATCAGACACCACACTATGCACGGGTTTGCTTAGAGCCAAAAGCCACTGCGAACAAGTCCCGGTGGAAGCGAGTGGTGTCTGATGATGGTGGTGAGTTTGAC
This sequence comes from Petroica traversi, assembly GCA_025920805.1. Taxonomy (NCBI): domain Eukaryota; kingdom Metazoa; phylum Chordata; class Aves; order Passeriformes; family Petroicidae; genus Petroica; species Petroica traversi. The sequence goes on from JAHLSL010000017.1 coordinate 24,817,950, forward strand.
ATCAGTTTGAGTAACAATCATGGTCAACACTTCAGAGAACTGAGTCCTGTACAAAACCTCCACAAGAGAAATTGTAGTAGGGATAGTAATTATAGGCTGGTTATCACTCTTGGGGAGCTGGAGTCAACAGACAAAGAGCTAGAAAGCAAGGTCCATGAGGGCAAGCTTGCAAAAAAGCTGCAAGTGTGGAGGAATGACTCACTCACTGTTGATAACTTACCACATGCTGGACTGAATCATTCTTTGGAGTGCACTACTGTTACTCATAATAAAGGATTCAAACGAGAAGATGATAGAGATGAAGGCACTGTACCATATGGAACATGTAGATCTGCTTGCAGATTAAAGGATTTGTTGGAAGAGATCAGTGATTCTGAGTACTTTAGAGAGGCATGTGGCAGCTCAGTGAAGAGAGCAGAAAGAAGGTATGAAGAAATTTACAGCAGTTGTAATAAAGGGTGCTTGCCTGCAAGAGCCGGGGAAAGAAAATTACTGGTTTACCATAAAAATGTAGCTCTGGAAGATCAAGAGAAGGAAATCAGCCAATGTAACTCCTATTCTAATTCTGTCCATGAGGGCTTGGCAAGGCAGTGTGAACATAAACTTAAAAAGTCATGCAAGAGGTCTAGTAGTAAATTAAGATATGAAGGAAAGAAAAGTGAGAGACAATCCAGGGAAAAGGAGAGAAATTCTCATAAAATGAAGAAAAAGCGAACAAAGCTTTCTTCTAATCTTTTATCTGATGAATGTGGCTTTTCAGAGACGGACAGTTGCATGCAGCTGGAGTCGCTCAGAAAGATACAGAGAAAATGTAAGAAAATGTTGCACAAAAAAGTGAAATTCAAGACACATCACAACTCTGTGGCAGCCCCAGATGTTACCCCTCCTGATGGCTCACCCCTTCAGGAGACCCTTCAGAGGAGAGGTGAGAGAGAGGGACACCACAGCTAAGGGGACTGAATTTGACAGGTCTGTGGCATGTGAGGTTGCCACAGTTCTTACAATGATGAATGGTTTTTGGTTTTAAAAAGTGTAAGCATGGCATAAAAAAACCCAGCGTAACTTCTCTGCAGTTAAGGGTTTGTTCAGTTTAGCTCTGAAAGACACAGCTGCAGTTAAAGAGTAGTATTTGTCTGCTTAATTGAGTAGCACGATGTCTGTTCTGGGCATTGGCAGATACGTGATTATTCTGTTAAGAACATGCATGGTACCAATGTGCTTTAGATAACTAGAATACTGATAGACAATTCAATGTGTGGCACAGCTGTGTGAGAACTACTGTCTCAGGTGAGTGAGTTTTTATATAGCTAAAACACATCTGATGCTCATACAGGATTGCTACTGGCTGTTCTTACAGCCCTTTTTACAATTTACTGTGTTTCCTGTTGGTTGGTGGATACCTTACAGCCACTTCCATTGCTCTCCTTCCCTGCCTGACAAACTCATTTCATGTAACTTTTTCTTATCTGCAGGAGATGAGAGGAAATTAATGTTGAGAAGAGATATGGATGCAGATGTCAGAGGATGCCCTCTATTTCCTCTTGAGATAATTCAGACAAACCCCTGCTCAGATACTTTCTGTGGAGCAGAGCCCAGAAGAGGATGCTGAACAGCTACTGTATTATAGCCCTGAAGTTTTTATACAGAAGTGGGAGAAGAAAGCCCTTTGATCATTAAAAGGTATATAAAATACTGGATTGGTTTTTGGTGTTTTTTTGCTTAGGTAATTCCTTTGGTTACAATATCTAACTGGTGTAGTGAGCCACAAAAGCAGAATCTGTGCTTGCCTTTTGGATAACAGGACCAAAACTTTCCCCAGAGCCAGACAAATGTCCATGGATTAGTGGCTAAGAACTTGAAAGGACACAGACTGAGATTTTGGAGTGTTATACTTTGATTGTATGCAGGGGATCATGTAAATGACAGTAATTACTAATACTGAGTCATTGGGGAAAAAAACCTAATTGTCAATCCTAGAGCAAGCATTTGAAGTGCCTCCTCAGTCAGATTGTTATAATGATGGGACTGGAAGGTGTGGGGGACATTTATACTCAATTTTGAGAAGTAATAGATTTCCAAATATGAAAGAAGTCCCATCTTCTGTGAAACCCATGCTAGAAAAATCCTTGTTTTCTATTCACAATTCTAGAGGTGTTTTTGAAAACTTGCTGGCCTTTGGAAGGAAGAATTTCACTGAGCTTATGCTCAGTGTAGTGCTTCCAGCAATCTGAATGGCTGTCTAAGCAAAGCCCTGAGTGTTAGATAATGAGAGGGCTGTGCTTGTCAGCCTGCTGACAGTCCCCATGTAAATGCAGGTTCACAAGATTTTGAAGGCACATTCAGTGAGGTAGCTGTTTAGTATGAGTTTGCTTAAAAATGCTTTCCAGAGGAATTGTGAAATGTTGTCAGAGTTGTGCTGCATGTAGATAAAAATGTGAAAATGCAGTCTAGGAGCTTGAATTATATCCATATTAATTCATCTGGCTATATCTAGAAGACAGCCACAATTGCTTTTGGACAAAGTCCCTTAGTAAGATACAGAGGACAAGTTTGAAGTTCAATATACTGATTACTGTAGCTTTCATTTTATTATGCTTTATTTATTACATATCAGTAGACAAAGTTAATGTGAAAATGTTGCCTTCATTACATAAGACTTTACCCATGTTTGTAACTTCTGCTCTAATAAATAGTAATAAAAAAGAATAATTGTAATTGTTCATGGTAAATAGGATTTCCCCCAGTCTTCAATACTGGTGATTCCTACGGGCCTCTAAGCCAGGTTTTATCAGTCTTTCTGTTCATATATTCACATGTTGAGTGCCTTTTCAGGGTCATGAATGACAAATGGTTGCTACTCAAAGTACTGTTAATCTATTACTTTTATCTAAAAAGATGTTATTTTCTTGACAGAAATATTTTCTGACTATTTTGGAGAACATTTATGCCCCTCTTAAGTCTCCTTTTTAGTATTTTATACAGTTATGATGAAGATGGACTATTGTATTTGTTGACCATGTAAAATGTTTTCAGTTGCACTGATGTGACATACCAAGGGTGTTTTTTCTCTATGCAATATTTGCAGATTAAAGATAACAAAACCTCCCCTCTGTCAATCTATAGACAGTTCTGTGTCCATGAGTACCCATTTCCTATGAGACAGGCCTTCTGGTGACAGGTGAGGAAGTATTTATTTTTGTTAATCTGGGGAAGAAGGAACTAAAGATTTCCTTCTGTGTAAATTTCCAGTGTTTTATCAACATGCTGTCACAATAACCAATAACAAATACTCAATTTCTGTAATTGCTTCATGCATTCCCTTGTGTTGACTGAAACTGATAAAGGATTTGCTTATCTCTCAAGTCCTCATTCCATGTAAAACATTGTTAGTAAATAAAAGATGCATGCACTTTAAAATGTGAGACATCATTGTAATCTTCATCCCGAAAGAAAACTTCTGTGTTTCCAAATTGAAATTATTTAGAACCTGATTTCAGGTGTTTTAATAATGATTTTACTTTTCACAAAATCATAGAATGGCTTGGAACAGGACCTTAAAGACCATCTTGTTTCAACCCCCATGCCAAGGGCATGGGCACCTTCCACCTACTCCAAACACTGTCCAGCCTGGTCTTGAACACCAGGGATGGTCTTCCAGTTTCTTTTTGGCAACCTCTGCCAGGGCCTTACCACGCTCACAGGGAAGAATTTCCTGTCAGCACATTTAATATGAGCCCCATCTTTTCATACAGTGGACTGGGTAGTATAATTTTATTATCCTGAAGGCTAATCTTTAAAGATACATGTAACAGCTTGCTTTAAATCTCTTAAAATGCATGGCTTTGTATTGGATTTTAGTAGTTACACATATAAATGTCACATCCCACGTACGAAAGTTACAGAATGTTTTGTTAATTAAAACATTTATTAGATGAAAAGATGCATTAAAAGCAGCCTTTATATATTCAGCAGTGCAAATGTAGAACATTTCTGGCATAATTTCACACCTTTTAGTTTGATCCGGATGTGTGCTGTTGTACCCAGCTGCTGCTTCAAGAGGCTGGGTGCTTTTTATGGATACACTGTTCACTCTGACATGTATGAAGTTGGGCCCTGAGACTGCAGATCTTGCCATCAAATCTAGTTTTCTATACAGAACTAGTGAAAATGCCTCCTCATAGAGCTGGAAGGAAGAGAAGTTGGCTGAACAATGCTTTGTCACTGAAAATATGTGACCTGTGGGTTGTACCTTGTGCTGAATGCTGAAATCAAATTCCTACAGACTGGTTTTAAAGCAGAAATATACAAGCCCCGTTATTCATCAGTCATTCTGCTTGTAATACAATACAGCAATTACAATATAAAGCCCTTTCTTAATCCAGGGATTCCAGGCAATGCATAGAAATGCCTCACCTTTCATAAAACCCCTTACGTAATTGTCAGCAGAAGCATTCAATACTGAACTTCTTTTGTTTAACTGAAACAGCAGGAAATAAGAGCTAAGAAAGGTGATTAAGGGCAGGTGAACTCCAGGTAAAAGAATATCTGGGTTTTACAAAGCAGTTTACAGTATGAGTTTTTCTGGCTGGAAATAAGATACGACTCGATTGTTCATATTTATCCTAGAGTAGATCTTTGTGACAGGTGTTGGGACACATCACATGAGGGAGATGGGTGACATTCTCTGCATCTAATTGGTCCTCATGTCCTACCTGGTTAATGTGCAGCCTGATAAGCTGCCTGGCATGGTTCTTTTTGTGTAGTCATTGCTGCCAGTCACTGTTAAAGGAAGGGTTCAAGTTCTGATGAATAGACTAAAAAAGAAGCTAAAACTCATCCATTTTTCTTTAGCACTTTGGAGGGAAGTAAAATCCAAGCTGCTTTATGAGGAGCTTTTGTGACTCACTTCTCTTTTCTCAAGAAATTCTCTGTTTTCCCTGAAAAAGTAACAGTCTTACCAAAGGGTCATACCTCCTCCCCAAGAAGTACTAACAATGAGCTTTGTCTTGTGTTACTGCCTGTTTTCTGCATTGTTTTTGTTAGTATTTTTCTCAGTGAGGCATAATGTTCTGATGTACAGATTAATACTTAAAATAGTGTTCAGTTCCTTGGGAGATGTTACAGAGTAATTTCAGAGTTGGGTGGTTGGGTCCATTGAAAGGTAGGTTATAGCCTTCCAAAGCTCCAGCTTTTGCTCAGTATTAACAATTGGGGTTTTTTTCCTACCTAACTGCTTTTCCAATAGAGCATGTTCTCTATTTAATATTCTGTTAAAGTTTTACTAAAGAACTGCATTTACAAGCATCCCATTTTATTCAATCTATACATTGGATAATGTGACACATTGGAGAAAGACAATATAAAACTTGAAACATAAAGGGAGTATTAAATATAACATTTGGTTGCAGCAAATAAAAACAAACACCACCATTATGCAAGAGTATTTTATTTTCTGCCTTAAATAAAAGCACATTTCCAATTTGAGGTAAACCATTAGTAGTAGTTTGCAAAGAGTATAAATGTCTCTAAAAATAAAACAGCAACACAAAGGTCATGACAAGGTCTACACGTGTCTCTAGACCTTGGTTAGGTAGTTCATACAGTACCACTTTACACAGGCTCTCTGGCTCAAACAACCTCACTCTTCATTGGAAGGCCCAGTGCAACCAAAAGAAAATCCCAGGACAGCGCTGGGACTGAGAGAGAGTCAGTTGTTCTCATCAAAGATGGTCTCAGGCACTTTAAAATGTTGTGTCAACTTGTTTATGAAAGTTACTGTTGTGCAACACAGTCTACTTCCAAACACTTTTGCCTAGTTTACACCTTCCCACTCAGGACTCAGTTCATCAAATTAGTCATGTTGCCAAATTGAAACAACCAGACAGCAGAGCCAGAGAAATGAAATAGAGGGAACTGCACCAGACAGGCACCCTGGATATTCTGCACTAGCAGAAGGACAAGAAACAAGTTCACAAGTGATCAGCAAATCATTAGTTATCCTGGAATTCGTACGAAAGTTTTACAGAAGTATTTTGGATGATGAACATTTACATTTTTCCTTGGTCGTATCCATTTACCCAGCCCTCTCTGGTAGGAGGCAGGTCACTTAGAAAAAAACTAGTAATCAAGCATAGGGGTGAGCCAAGAGAGCAAATAAGTAAAAAGCAACTCAAGGGTCAGGTCCACAGGTATAGCATTGCTGGTTATGCAGGAGATTGTGCCATTTCTTTTAATGGCAACATTCCAAACTGACAAAGGCCTCAAAGCAGAAACAGCTTACACTGTTTTATTTTGCACAGGAAAGTTATGTAAGTTACATTGATCAGTAATGTTTTTCTGCTAGGTAAAGGTACATGAACAAGAGCACTTGCTAATCATGCCATACCAGCAACTTCTTGTTTTTTAGGCTAGGAATCAAGAGCAGCTGATCTTCCATGTTTAACATAATTCCATTAACATTCACAGGAGCGTTTTTTACTAAGAAGAAAATCAAATGAACAATAGTCAAGTCACACTCCGTGGGTACCTTTAGGGATGCCTAGTTCCACTCATTATCTAAACTTTTGTAAAACTATAAATGTGCTTTAAAAGTGAAAAAACAGTATTAGTCCATGCAGAATTATGCATGTTGAATACATCAAGCAGTCATCAGACTTTATTAAATATTTCAGAGTGATTTAACCTATCAAAAATTCTTGATCTTTTTAAAAAGCAGTTAGTGTTTCATCTGTAAGTCACTAATGCAACTCCATGAAAGCCAAATTATCTTACATAATACTAAATTACATTGCACAACAAATGAGTATGATGCTTTGTGGACAAACAAAATATAGTCCCTTTTCTAAAGGAATTACAATCCAGGGGCCAGATCCCACAGAAGCTAACACAAAAGAAGATTTAGTGGTTTTTGTGTTGCATTTGTGAAGTTATTCATGTGCTTGTGTCCACAGTGCTAGGTTCATAATGAAAAACTTGATTTCAACCTACTTTGCACTAAATGGTGATAGCAAAAAACAGTCCTTTATTGCCTAAATTGCAGTTTACTTTTGTGCAGACATTTGTCATGCATACTTCTTATTACGTGGGTTTAAAGGAAGACAGATCATAGACCTTTAGAAGCTTCCCACTGAATTTGAAATCTTTGAAAAGAAACAATTCACTGTACCTCTGGACCTTTTGTAAGCCTTGCTGCTGCTGCACCGTGTGAAACAGAAGTGGAATGTTACAAATGATCCTTTATGATATAAAAATAGATTGCTCCTCACTGCAATATCTACTCTTTCTTTGCATCCTGGGCATCTTTTTCATCTTCATCAGAGTACACAGTGGGTTCCTCTCCCTCCTTCAGCAGCTTACCAACATGATGATACTTAACTGGGGAAAAAAAAAAAAATCCAAGTAATTTTTCTGCCCTGAAGAGACACCTTTTTAAACTCCTCCAACTGTCCTCTAAATGAACAGGATGGCTATATTTTAATAAAACAGCTCTGAGCAACTTGTTTCAAACACTGGGGGGAAGGAGAAAAGCTACAATTAACTACTACCTGATCTGCTATTACTCTTGTCGTAAGATTCATGTAAAGTAGGATGAATCATGAATGTAACTCACTTTACTGCTTAAACCAAAAGATGAATAAACACTGAGGGACTCAACCAGCCAAAGAAACAGAATCCTGGATTAGATTATTTCTCTTGCCAATGTCAAAGCTGGTTTTTCAACCAAAAGCATTGTTAGACTATTTCTATCTATTAAACGTGCACATACATATGTGCACACATATACACAACTTGGAAGGGGTTTTATTTGTAATGTGTACTGAAAATATTCAATAGAACACAAGGGAGATCCTTTATCTCAAAGATAAAGATGGATCTGTTATTGATTATGTGACTAAGCCTCTGATTTTATATCTCCTTTTCAGCATGTAAAAATGCCAAGATCATATACATGTAAGGAGAGCTATGCTATGTTGCCCTATCTGTCAACTTCAACAAAGCAAAAGAAGCCCCTGATTACAGGTATTTCAAACTAGCAGTGTTGTTATAACAATTTAAAGCAACTACTTGCCATATTTAATAGGAAAAAGAGAAGACTTTGCTGTCAGTCCTGATGCTCAACACGTGTAAAGGTAGATTTTAACAGTAGTTCAAGTCAGATATTTGGTAGCATAGTTCTGGTTTCTGCAACAAGCTTGTTAGCATAATAAAACAGCCATTCAGTGTGGCATGATTAACAGTCTTAATTAAAACAGGAAGAGGGCCAAAATAGTAGGGTGCACATCAGGTCAGGACTGAGATTTATAATGGCATCATGTGGAGAAAACTCCATTATAGCTAGTTATAGTAAACCTTTTAACACTAGATTTAAAAAGAACACACATTTGATTTCCACTAGTTATTGGTGTGTGCAATTTCCACTATGCATATATATGATGCTTTTAACTATTGCTTCCCCTATTACCAGTTAACTACGTCTTTGTAAACAGGTTTAAAATTGCTTACAAGTGAATTGTGACTCCCAGTCCCTCAAGGTCTCTTGCTGTGTAGCGTTGAGGTCGGAGAGGTCATCATACTTATCCCTCAGTGCCTCCTTGTCCAGGCAGAAAGTGGCAAGACCTCGGGATGCATCTCTTCCAGCAAAAATCCCATACGGGCCCTCTTTAAAATAAAAACAAGCAGCATTATTGCAGAGGCAATAGATACGTGATCTTCATGGATCAGAGTCCCCAAGCTAAAACAGATTACGAGTTTCTACCCTGAGCCATACATCAGGTGCCTCAAGCTTCTGAAATGCTTTAATGTTTTATTCTAATTGGTAATATGAGAAAACAGGAAGAGGACAAGAAACAAAACCATGGAGAAAGATCCTAAGGTTTGCTGAAACATCAGGATAATGAAGCACACAATGGTGCATGGCACATTTAAGGATATGGGTAAGGCTATGCATACAAACTGGATACACATTCTAAGAATAAGGAACAGAGGAAGGATTTATATGTCTGGGATGAAATTCAAGTTTCCTAACAGATACTTCTGACTTGAGATGGAAGGATGGCTTGAGAGAAAATATAGTTGAGCTATTAGAAATTATCAAGTTAGAGGAAACATCTATTAAAACAAAATGCAAGATGAACTCAGATGATCAAAACATGCAACTCACAGCAGATCAGAGACATCAAGATAAATTCTTGCTAAACTTCACTGATGATTAACTTACTTGCATGACAAGCCAAAAATTGAGATACTGCATTTTCAACTAGGAGGTTAAAGAAGTTAGATGTGAACTCTGGTTATTGCAGAGCATGTGCCAGAGTGTGCTCTTTCCTAAATTAATCAAAAGAACCTTACTTTTCCATTAAAATGAAAATCAAACTAGTCAGACATTGTGGTGACCCATTCAGCAATTACCAAATCAGATGCAACGGGCAGCTTTTACTTGTGATCAAGGAAGGCAGCATCTAAAGCTTGGACCTTATGTCAAGTGGGTTTTAGTTTGAACAGATACAAAACTGCACATGTAACTCCGCTGTACATATCATTCTGACTGCTGCAGAATGCAAAGTTACAGCCTGGCATCATTCCGTGACAGTCTCATCTATGTTTGGCCCAAAAGTAGTAACTGATAACGCTTCCAAAACCATGGTGTCTCCTGTAGCACTGGCAGCTCACTACTGCAGCTCCCAAGCTGTCTGGCCAGCTCGAGAGTGGTAATGCCAGCCAGCCAGATCCTGGTACAAATCAGAAAGCCTCAGTGAGCCGTTTTAACAGGCAGCCTCTGATAAAAAGAAAATCCCATGCCCTCGTGGAGGTGATAAAACTCTTTCACCTGGATGCATATAGTCCCACCCACCTCATCGCCGGTTGCTCAACCAGCACAGGTTATTCAATCTTTGCACGTTTGAACTATGCTCCTGGTAGAAAGCTCGTTTAATCTAAATTGCCAAGTATTTAGTATAAATATTATGCAATAGAGCGATATCCACTAAAAAGTTGGGAATGGAAAGTCAACACTCAGAGAACACTTCACTTTTGCTGCCTGCCATCAGGCAAAGGCAACCCAGGCCGACAAAGCCGCCAAACCCCTTACAGTACGTGTAGCTTGTCATGGGAAAACACAGAGAATAATGAAACAACGTAAGCTGGCAAAGCCGGAGTTTCTCCAACAGCGGGGCCCACTCTGGAGCCCGGGGGGCAGCAGCCACCCCGCCCGCCGGCCCACCGGGACGCGGCTCTCCC
>JAHLSL010000017.1:24838185-24850979 GCA_025920805.1 Petroica traversi
AAGCAACTGTTTCATGAGAGAAGCTGAGTTATGTTCTTTGGTAGGTGTTGATAGAATCTGTAGAAGGGATAGGTGACTTTTCAGTTCTGTGCTGCATGGTGACTGCTCCCCTTTCTATTTGGGGCTGCGATGTTGACTGGCATTTCACTGTATGAATATCTGGGTGGAAGGATCCACTTAGCAGCAAGGATGATTTAACACCTGATGCCAGTAGCAGTGGATCTCAAGTATGTTCTGTTTAAAGATTAGCTATGGGGTCTGAACTGGTGAGGCTGAGAGTGACATTTATCCTAGGAAAGCAGTAGGTATCCCCTAAACTCCATGTAATGCAGAAAGATACTTACACAATGAACTTAAGTTTCACATGGCTCTTAACTGCAGCTTTTTTGGATACCTCTGATCCTGGGATGAGAGATCAGCTCAGCAAATAACTTAAATTGTGTGCCAGGCTCTGTGGCTGGGAAGGACCAAGCAGAGATTCAGTTTAAACATGTGATTATGTGACTTAGTGACACAGAACCGTGGTTTATTCTACAGTTTTAGGTAAAATTCTTCTGCAATTAGCTTATTTCCTGCCTCTGGGTATGTATTAGATACTTTCCCTTCCCACTACTGTGGGAACAGTGCCAGCATATTTAAGAGACAATTGAGAGCACACTGGGATATTTAAGGATTGCCAGAACTTGTCTGAGTAATATGTTAGGCTGCTGTGTAAGGACTCTGATGTGCTGTGCGTCTGTTCTGGTGGAATTGACTCAGTGTGAGGTACTTTTTAGTATGTGATAATTTTAAAACTCTCGACATGCAGGGCCAAATCATGTTGTGCAGTCACTGATTTCTAATTTAACTCAGCATTTTGATGCCAGTGTTCCTGTAAGAGTTCCCATGGCTGAAGGCGGGCTAGTGAACTTAAAGTTATCTTGGATATTTATAGGGTGCCTATTCTTGTAGGGTCTTTCTGGCTGTCCTTATTGAGCAAGGAAGCATGGGGAAAGACTCTAAAATACAGTTTCAGTCACCAGGAGTTCAGTTGCAGTTTATGGATTCTGGAACAGTCACTGAATTACTTGTCCTCAGTTCTCCCCACTAAATCTGCCATATGGAATAATATATTCTGTACTGAAGGGCACTGGTCTGATATCTCACAGATATCAAGTGGTAGGAATAAATTTTTTATTACTCAGTATTGTCACTTATTTTGCTGACTGGGGAATGAACCAGGTACTGTATTCATGCCTTTATACAGAGGAAAGGTTACAGAGAAAACACTGTGTTACCACTGGGTACTCATTTGAGTTAAAAGTCAAGAATATGCAGTTCTGACATTTATTTTTCTGTTTATTTCCCCTTGGAGCAATAAAGCCTGCAGGCAGGACATTCTGGGACTTCCCTGCCCTCCTCTGAAGGTTAATGGTCACCTTATCTTTAGCCTTGTGTTTGCAGGCACTGGAGTCAGACAGCCTTCTCCCCAGAGTTGTGCTTCCCTGATTTCCTGTGTTATTGCTTCAGTTGACAGTCACTGAGATAGTATCAGAGATGACCTTCGCTTTTGAAGTTTTATTTCAGTTGCAGCTGGAATTCAGGATGTTGATGGTTTTAGGAATATTATTCCAGATGTGTGAGTCCCTGGTTCTCCTCTTGCTCATACCTGTACAAACAAATCACAAGTAATTCTGTTGGAGAGGTGGGCCTACATTAGTGCTAAACTAATATACATGGGAAGTCATTAAACTTGATTGCAGTTCACAGCACAGGCATTAGTGGCAACTTGGTCTGATCTGTCTCCAAGGGAGCTTGGTGAGAGTGTTTGAAGGACATTAACTGGATCTATCCCTAGAGGGAAATTTGGGAAGAATGGGGTGTAGAAAACTCAATTCCTTATTCACATCATCTCAGGATATTTGTTTAGACTCAGTAACTGTTACCTCTGATGTTCGACATTCAGACCAGGCACTGCTCCATGTGCCTGGAGCTACATACTGTGTTCTCACATTTCCTTCCAGATGGTCTTGTGTATTGGTGCCTGCCTGGACACCGAGAAGGAGAAGTTGTGTGGTTGGAACTTAATATTCTTTAACATGGTATTTTCTTAAGTCAGAATGTGCAGAAAGAGAGCTTCTTTGTTCAACTTCTGCACTAACCCCACCAGGACAAAAGAACCACAGTTTCCCAGTATATAAAATATTGACCATGCTAGTATTTTCACAGGAAATACCAGCTCTTCCACTGTGTCAAAAATAATCTGTTTTTCATTCAGATTCTTTAAACTCTTAGATTTTAGATTTATGGTCCTGGATGAAAAAAGCAGAGATGTGAGAGGCAGCACATCCTGGTCTGTGTATAAAGGAACACTGTTACTTACCTAAAAATAAATGATGTATTTATATGCAAATAAATCCTTGTCGATTGTAAAATGTCAAACAAGCAATTTTATCTCTGGATCTGTATTGTTTGTTTGGCAATTGATATTATCTGTCGCTGAACTCTGAGGTTACATCTGTGATCCTGTTGCAAATCTAGGGGAAATTGCCTTTTGAATGACACACAGTCTGACCTTCATCTTCAGTTAATCCTGGAAGAGTTCACATTTGGCTGTGGGGACACAAAGGATAGGTTTAGAGTGCCAGTATTTTTCTGGCCATATTTTAGGATTCAGTAATGCACTGGATACCTCATACCAAAGTTTATCTTCGCTCCTTTCTCAGAGGAGAAGACAGTTTGTTTGTGATAAACTGCAAGAAACAATGAAGACTCAGAAATACCAAACACTGGAGTCAAAGAGGTTATATGTATTGCTGCTGTCTTTGACATATTATTATTATTATTGAAGGAGGTTGCAGGAAGTCCCTCTAACAATGGCAACAATAAAAATCCCCAAATCCCACACATTGTACACAAAGAGTTAAAATACACATAATTAGAGCAGCAAAGAGTAATTAGACTCCAGAGCAAGTATCATGGCAAATTATTCTGGCGTGAAGAATTTATTAATGCATATATAAATAAATGCATGGATAAAAAACTGAAATAACTGGATGTCTCCCACTATACTCTCTACTTTCAGTTTCAGAGATAGGCTTTGACCCTCATTTTCCTCATAATATTAATCACAGATGGATGTATAAACTCTGTGAGGCAGAAATCCTCTTATCTCCACTTCTTTGTTGTCTGCAGACTCCTGTGTTTGTTTCTAACCCTGTTTGTTTAAAGCTCTGATAGTGCAGCTTTTAACAGTGATGCGTGTTTAAAACGAAAGAGTTTTCACAGAAAATTTCTAAGCCTGGCCAATTTGCCAGCCTGGGAATTTCACTTGTAAGAGAGCTGAATCCCTTTCTTCTTCAGTGAAGCATTTCTTGAGAGTCACATTGATGTTGGCACACAGGTGCAAAATGTTGCCAGGGGTTCAAATGCAGCATGCTTTTAAGGAATACACAGAATCTTCATGACATAAAATCCAAATGCTCAAGGATCAATACGCCACAATGTGACATTTACCTTGCTAAGAAGAAGTCAGTTCAGAGATGTCAAAATATACAAGAAATCTGAAATGCTATGGTCTATCCATTTGGTGTAGGATTTTTACTTCTACCTCTAAATTTGTCTAATGAAAAGCTCAAATGAAACTTTTGTCCCTTTCTGAAGATAAACTTTAAAAAAATGTAAACCAAACACCCGTATTTAAAGGCAATGTGTGAAATGTGTGATTTCTTAACTGTGTGAAATCTGGCCCATTCCTGCTGCTGTGCACCGTGTGTCTGATGCCATGCAAACCAGCTTTGGAGGAGCATTTTGGGACATGCAAAGTGTTTGCAGTCAGGGAGCTGGGGAGGCAAGGATGTGGTAGCCCTGAGAGATCCAGTGGCAAGAGGCTGCAAGAAACACAGCAGCTCTGTTGACATGGAACGTATTCGGAATTGCTGGTTGTGTGTGTAGCTCCTAACAGCTCTGCTCTCAGGCTGTTGGCATGTACCCTGGGCATTTGTGAGATATGTGTGTTTGAGTTTGCTCCATTGGATTAGCAATTGCTGCTGGTTACTGAAGTCGAAGAGCCCTTTTTCGCAATGACACGAGTGACAGTGCGTGTGAAACAAATAGCTTGGTGATTTTAGCAGCTGTATTTTGGTGCAAGGATTTCTCAATGGTTGAGTGGCTGGGCCTTGCTCAGTCTTGTCTCCCTCGTTCCTTTTGGAGAAATTAAGAAACCTGTTGGGAAGTTTACCAGGCACTGGGAGCTTGCTGCTGGTACCACTGTGGGAGGGCAGGTTGGCCCTAGGACTGCTTGTTCTCCCTGCAGGGGAAGCGAGGCAGATTTGGATGTGCAGTGATTTGGATGTGCCGTGATTTGGATGTGCCGTGATTTGGATGTGCAGTGATTTGGATGTGCAGGGGGCTGGTGCAATGTTGGGCTGTTGAGGGAAAGCTGTGACACTGAGTTTGAAGAAAGCCATGATTTCAAATGAAAGTAGGCCTAGACTGGGCTATTTCAATCAAGCCAAGCCACCCACTTTAGAGGAAATCCAGATCTGATTGAAATTTCAGGTGTTTAAACTTGCTGTCTTCCCTATCTTTGAAGAACCATCTTTACTTTGCCAGAGTCTGTGGTTATTTGGTGTTTGTCTGCCTCCCAGCTGAAAACAGCTTCAATGAATTAACTGGCAGTAGAGCAGCCATTCACTCTAGCACTTGCAGGTGAGGAGCAAATGTCAGCACAGTGATGTCTGGCTGTCAGAGCACACACCTGCTTGCTTGCACTGGTTTGCCTGTGGACATGGAGACGTGATGTTTATCAATATCTAAGATTTCAGGGCTGTACCCAAAATGCTCTGTGTGCAGCCATTTGAAGCTGTGCTACTGGTAAAGAGGCAGAGCGGTGAATGATAAATGTAGCATGAAGTGCCTTGGAGGGTGATATGAAGATAGAGAATCAAAAAGTATTAAATCCTGAGGTAGGATAATTATTTTTAATGACTGTTTACTAGTCTCTGCTTCTTGGAAAGTAAGGGGGTTTTGAGATGGTGCAATGTGTGTTGCTAAACTGCCAGTTGCTGTGAACAGGACTACGTTTGACCTAAATGAAAGCCAACAGATGAAGTTTTGCATGTTCAGATAAATATCTTCAAGACAAAAATGCATGAAAGAAAAAATCAATATTGAAAGGAAGCATATTCTGAAGGCAAGCCATATGAGGAGGTTTGGAGACAGGAAATCTGCTTTATGTTAGCAAAAACATTGATTTTTGGAAGCTTCCAGGCTGTGTTCTACACCAGTTAAAGTGATGAAATTCTTCCAAAGCTGTCAGGATTATATCCTTCCACTAGCTTTAGGGACCATGCCTTCCCACTGGAAGACCGTTTGATCTTTCTTGATTTTAAATATAAATGTGAATTTCTCATGAGGTCTCCTTCATTTTTTACTGTAGTATAAATGTTTCTATTGGCAGCATTTTTCTGAACAAAATGCCAGGCAAATTTCAGATGCAGTCCCACATCCAAGGTTTTGTGCATTAAGCCAGTCAGAAGGTTTCTCCAGTAATCTCCAGGAATTCCTTCCTGACGGTTGTTGCCCAATAATTGAAGCCTTGATTTCACTTTTTTTTTTTCCTGTGGGATTTCTCTGATGGATGGAGATTAATGCTGTCTAGTGATCCTTTTTCTGCTGGGATTAGGAGTTCAGCATGAAGTCATTATGACAAGTGCAGTAATTCCCAACGTGAAACTCATCTGGGTAAAACTTCAACTACTGTATTTTTACTGCTTTGTCTTCTCCCATTAGACAGAAAATGTATTGTATCTGCTTGAGGTCAGCTTTGATCTGCAAATGCAAATGCACTCTGGGGATGGCATTGAAGTTGGCTGCTTGTAGAGGCTTTTGCTTTCCAGCTAAGTGGGAAACTAGACTAGAGTATGATTTGTTTCCTGTTTGTCATGGCACTTGTTGTCATCTATTATTTGTGTGACAGCTTTCCTTTGTGTAGGGGTCTTTATAGAAAATTGAGATATGGAGTTGTCCATTTACAGATGTCAGTGTTAGAAAACAACTGTAGCTGAGTCACTTAGGGACTCCTCACCAGAGGTCCATTTCTCAAACTACGTCTCTCTTATGAGAAACGTATTCAAATAAAGTATTTTTTCCAATTGTTCAAGAAGGATTTCTCCACTGTAGATCTGGAATTTCTACTAAACGTCTTTAAGAAAGTCATATAAAAATACTTAATAATACTCCCTCCTACTGGCTTGCCTGACCCAAGTATTCAATCCTTGTGTTCAGGCAGCACAAGCAATGTCTTGCCTCCTCTCTCCTTTTGCCTCAACAGAGGCCATTGATAACCATGATGCAAATTCATCTCCATGTGAATTTAATGCACTGAATGCCAGAAATGTGTACAGCTGTGTTGTACCCAGGACTTGGGTCACCCCTGTGAAAGAGGCTTCTTGAGGTTTATGCTCCCCAGCACTTACCTGTTTCTACACCCAGTGAGTGCCTCCTTAGCTGTGATGGTGAGTAACAATTGTTGGTATATTGTCACAGGTCATCACCAGGCAGTGATTCTGTCATATGGGTGTGCTGGCTAATTTAAACTCTAGAGCTTTTTGCCTGACCTTGCAATATTGCAGGGATGCAGTTGTTTGGGTTTTTTTCCCTGTTAATGTGCAGAATAGCTTGTTAGAATAGATTGTGATTTACAGTGAATTGGGATAATGCCTGTTTTGAAAGATCCTGTGCACCCCTTATGTGCTGGAGAATAACTACAGTTTTTAGTCATTATTTCAAAAATGTTGCAAGTATTTTCTGTAGCTTTCCTCTGTCTAAAAAATAGCAATAACAATTAATCTCCTCAGGGCTTCTTCACATCCTAATTACAACCAAGCCTCTCATTAGTCCCACAGGGAGACGGAATCAAACGCCATATGGTATTTTACACTTAGGATGCCGTGCGTACCGAGGGCTGGAAGGAGACAGGAAAAGGGGGAGTTAACAATTCATAACCATTTATGGAGTAGGCACAGCCCTCCTTGGACCCAGCTCAGCAGAGTCTGAGTGCCTGGGATCAGGAACTTTATCTGGGCAGTAATTGCCGCGGCACGCTGGCGTTCCCTGTGCCTGCACTGGCACAATCCCTGTGCTGGCATCCACACACAGGCATGAATTAAATGCACACACGCCTCCTGGGAAGCACCATGGCTGGGTTCTACGGGTGCCTGAAAAGTAAAAAGTAAGTGCCATGCTGAGCCCTCCCTCCACCTTTGCAAAGGGAGCTGAATCTAGTGGGTACTTTGAAATTCTGTCTTTGTTGTATTGCAGCTGCAGCATTGTACAAAGTTGTTGTGCCTTGGGGCTGAAGTGCCAGCCTGAGCACAAAAGTGCAAAAAAATTGGTCCTGGCTAAAATATTAGTTTGGTGAAAATTGGTCGTGTTTTTTTCTCCTTCAGAGGTTAAAACATGAAATATTGAAAAAGGAATTAAGAGCCTTTTCCTGTTTAATTATAGCAAGAGGGAAAATGCCCTCTTCCCTAGTGATTAGCTATAATGTTTATATACTAACACATAAAAAAGAGAAATACAGAAATTCACATTGGCTTTTAAAAAATGTTAAGCGATACGTCTGGCAAGAAATGCTCTTTAAGAACTTGAGCTCAGTTTTTCTGTAAGCAATCTGAGGTTTGTTTCTGTAACTGCTCCCTGTTGAGAGATTTGGTTGTACTTGAAAGAATTATTTTTTTATTGCTTTGCTGGCATGTTCTGTTGAAGTAGACTGTAGAGGGAAAAGAGAATGAGAGAATGCATGTTAGTATCTTGTGCTTTAAACCACCATGTAGATGCATTCTGGTTTTCCTTTGACATTCTCCCTGCTGAAGAATGGAACAAAATTTCCTGCTGCCAAACCTGAGTGGTTTGATGGTGTTTTGCACCAGCAGACTGCAGAGGGCTCTATTCTTGCACCCGGTGAGGGATTACAGACAGGGAACATGCCCAGTGGAAGGCAAGTGAGGTTGTGTCTTGAGGCTTAAGATGTGAGTGCTGATAGTTAAATGTGTGGGTAAGTCCTGGATAGTAGAGGGAGGGGAAATAGTTCAAAAGTGGAGCTGGCAACTGACTCTTTTTCCCTCTCATAAAGGTTGTATCCCTCACACCAACAGCTTGTCTCACGTTACTCTGGTGAAAATGTGCATTTTCAAAGGCACATAACTCCTGCTGGATTTCAGTTAGCATTTCCATCCTGTATTGACTCCTTTCCTCCTTTGACATTTGTAACAGAGAATTAATATTTGGCAGAGAAGTTTGCTTTAGATAAAGGGAGAGTATGCCATAAGAACTAGCAAAAGGGCTGTGAGTGAGCCCTGATGTAGGTAGGTAGATTGGCAGTTTAATTGACAAAAAGAAGTAAATTGATATTGTTTGATTTCCCCCCACAAAATCCTGCAGCATCTAATGCACTTAAAACACATCTGAAATTCAGAGAGAGGCTATTAAAGCTGGACAGATGAAGCTTTTTTATGTGTGGTATACCATCTCTTCTTTCCTGGTCAATCTCCATCTGACTTATGAGGAACAGGGTTTTTCTCTTCAACAGATTATTCTTTCTTGATATTCTTCAGTTAGGTCTCTATTTTTGGTATAAATACAGGTTATACTTCTCAGCCTGTTATTTCAGCCCTGTGATGTGTTCCCAGGTGAATTAGTGCAACTACTAATCCCTTGCAGTCTTCACAAATTTTATATGCTGCTTTGGCTGTGGTTATTGGCAGTTAAAATGAGTTTGAGACAGCAGTTGTACTAATAGTGGTGTTTTTAACCTGAGATTAATTTTCAATGAAATTTGTTTGGAGTTTAACATGCAGTATTTCTCTTTCTGGACAAATGTGTGATTGGAACAACTTCCCCAAATTCTCACATGGTCATTTGACCTGTAGGAGTAAGTTTGCTTTCTGAATGAAAGCTGTTTGGAATGAAATTACTTTTATGCTTTAAGCACTTGGCTTGGATACCAGTAGGAATTTGGCTAAAGTGACTTAGAGCTCAGTCCATGCCATGAAACCTGTGATGGACACTGGGAAGGGATTCCCTCCAGGGATTTGATCTGCTGAGTCCAGCTAAAGCACCTGGAGTGTTTTAAAAGCTACTTTAGGTGGTGCTCTCTTGTGCTGCTGTCACATTTATCCCACTCCCCCACATTTTACAAGAGGAACCAAAGACTCTGCCTTGGTAGACTGTAATAATGTGTGGCCGAATCTGATCTTTGAACACAGTCTTGTCCCTGTGCTTTGTTAATGTTCTCTTATGAAATTAAAAAAAAAAGGACCCCAAAGCCTAATCCAGGGAATTCTTCATCCCAGTTCCAATTTTCGCTGCTATTTCGCTGAAATAAAACCTCTAGATTGTTTTCATGCTTCTCTTTAACCAGCATGTGCAACCTGGAATTGTTCTGGTATGTTTATAGTTCATCACCCTTGTTGCAGAATTCTGTTTTTTTTTCTTGCTCCAAGTATGATGCCAGAAGAAAGATATTAAACCTGAACAGCTATGATAAAGTTTCCTAGAGGCTGGGGAAGAAACTTTTCATATGCTCCTCCTAGTTTTTGGGACTAGCCAAGTGTGTTGTTAAGAGCTGAAAATGTGGTTGTTTGAATAGTAAGGTTCACTGATGGTCAATGCAAACTGCCAATTTCCAAAGACAAATATAGTGTGTTAGAAGCTATATAAAATATTTGGCTGAAGGCTTTGTGTGCCAGCTCAGAATGGTTTCTATAGCAGACTATATGAAAATGTATTTAACTTTATTTAATGTGGTCACTCAGGATTTCATGGTGCCCTTCACAAACAATCCCAGAATTATGGATATTTCAGCTGGAATGTCTTTTGCTTTGCCAAGCTTTGCACTTCCATTGGGGTATTGTGTTATTTTCCTACATCCCATAATTGTCAAAAAATGCTGATGTGCACTTTTATCCTGCAAAGAAGTTCAGCATTTGGGTAAAGCAAGTTGATCAAGGAATACATCAGTAGAATTTTCAATGTATTTCTAGATTGTTTGAGATGAAAGCAATTGCCAGTATAAAATGATGTTCCGATCATGAGATTGAGTAAAATATGTTGTCTGGGTTAGGTGCTGTTGCTGTATTTTGTGTTGTTGCCTGATCACATAAGTGTCAGGAAGAGATTGCTGGGCTTATTCCAAAGTTGGTGCAGTTCTGTCCACCTGATGGATAAGCTGTATGTTCACTGCCCCCTGCACCTTCACCCCAGCCTTCTGGTTGGAGGGGCTCATACGACATAGTGGGAATCCCAAAAATCCCTCTCCTTGGGGCTAGTAACACTTTTTACAACTTTTACATTGTTTGTGTGGTCCTTCAAGGCTATGGCTCCCCATCCACAGCAAGCAGCTGTTGTTTTAGCTTGGACAGTGACAAGTGGTTGGAAGTGGTTTAAAGCCCCACCAACTGCTACTGGAGTAGCAGCTTGACACGAGGGGATGGGGCAGTCTGAGCCTGTTGGCTCTTCTCTGTCAGCAGCTCACTCTCCTCCTGTGGCCTCTCTCCCTTTCTGGAGGCTGTGATTGCCATGGGGGCTGAGGGGCTGTGCTGCTGACTGACTGCAGGAATGAGGCTTTGCTCTTGGCACGGTTTTAGACATGAAGCATCTCTGCAAGACTCCAGGGCTGTTTAAAGCGAGACACTTCAGTTTTCTCTGGCCATCCCTGCCTGTGGCATCCCCCAGCATCCTCTTGGCCCAGCTGTGGTCCATGGGCTCAGTGCCACTGGCAGCTGTCAGAAGGCAGGGCAGCTTTGGAATCAGTGCAGACTTCCTGGGAGCTGTGGCACAGTCATGCTCCTGTGGTGAACTGGGATCTGACTGTGCAGCTGATGAATTCAGCAGAGGTGAAAATATCTGAGTATTTTTGGTAGTTTCTGCCCAGCAAAGCAAGTTCACCTGTGCAGAGATTATCCTTCAGTCCACACGGGGTGACAATATTGAAGTTCAAGAAACAGCTTTTATGGAAAGTGGAGAGCTCTCTCCACTAAGGCCAAATCAGAGACTGTGTGCTAAGGTGAAAAAACTCTTCAGGTGTTGTGAGTCTCTTGGAAGAATCTTTCAGTACACAACCTATGAGCATGTTCCTGTATTTGGCAATTTGGACATTTGTGAGCATATTGTCTACCGCCCACAGGAGTCATTCAGTGCTCTGTCTGGTATTAAATGTATGGAGGCTTAAGTCTGTTCTCTTATTCAAAAATAGCAGAGAGGGTGAAAAAAGCAGTTAGGAGGTGTCAGAGCTATGGCAATGCAGGCAGTTGGGCACAGTTACTACAATGGTGCTATATTATTAATAAGAAAATCAAGTAGATCTCTGTGATTCATTCTGTTTGACTCATCTTTGTGCAAGAATTTCAGTTCTGGATTAATACCCCAGTGAGTCACTCCCATCTCCTCATTCTGTTCATGCTTCTCTCTGGATGGTGTTTGTTTTAGCAGCCACAGTGGTACAGTGTGTTTGCTAGCTGTAGGCAGAAGAATTCCAAGCAGGCCTGTTTATTTGGTTTCAGTAGAACAGCCCTTTTGCTATCACCAACGTTCTGAGTATTTGGCAGATATGCTGTCAAATTGACCTCTAATGCTGCCTGTCCTACATCACTTGCAGTGGAGCAGAAGCTTTGGTCAGAACAACATCCTGAATGTGATTCTCGCTCTTCTGCATCTTTTGGCTGTCAGATATTTTTCTCTACATTATTATGAAAACATCTTGTCATAATTTTCCTTGTGTTTTCTTCTAGACAGAAACTTCTGCTGCTCCAATTTTCCTTGTGTTTTCTTCTAGACAGAAACTTCTGCTGCTCCAAGTGTCTAGATTTGTACAGCTAGAGCCAACTGGAGAGATTAATTTGTCATTTTCTCCTTGTGCAAAGATCTACAAATTTTAGGCTTTCACATCTGCTGTGATGTGAAGGCCTAGAATTGGATGTAGGAGCTGAAATCTGGTGATATATGGGACAAAAATGCAGCGCGTTCAAATTGTACTTCCAGTAGATAACCTACCTGAGCTGGTATAGAGCAGCTAGAGCTGATTACCAGCCAGATTTGAGAAAATCTGAGATAAGTCTGTCCATGGGGAAACAGGAAAAAACCCAAGGTAATTCCAAGGTTGATTCCCTTCCACCCCCCAGATTTCTCCTGCTGCAAGAAAACAGCTAAGCACAAGGTGTTCTGCACTAATGTGATTCAAGCTTATAGTTCTGCATTACATCTGTTACAGTCTCAAGGTTGGTAAAACTATTATGGATTAAGTAGTTTTAAATATTATTTTGAATATAGCAAATATTAACTGCAAACTCTCTTATTTTATTTTGCTTATCTTGTTCTTTTATTAATAATGATTTGTTTCAAGTTAGCAGGTGGCCTCCCACTCCATTGCGGGAGTTGCTGTATAAACAAAGGAAAAAAAAAATCCAGTTGATATCCTGTCTGATTTTGCTGTCACTGCTCATCACTGTGCTAATAGTCAAAGTTATGCCAACAGCTCAAGGCTTCCAACAAAATGTGTGTGAAAAAGGCATGACCTGGGCCACACACATCATTACAGATTTCTTTAACTATGTTGTTATACCTGTGTGTGTTGCTGCATTTGGATAAGTGTACAGGTGTCAAGACATTCTGTGGTCTGTTGTATCCTATCTCCATGCTATTGCACGTTGGTATCTTTGTGACTGTCGTGCTTTAGCCCCAGCAATTAAGTCCTACAACACTCACTCACTCACTCACTCACTCACTCACTCACTCACTCACTCACTCACTCACTC
>JAHLSL010000017.1:24850989-24918452 GCA_025920805.1 Petroica traversi
CTCACTCACTCACTCACTCACTCACTCACTCACTCACTCACTCACTCCCTCCCTCTTGCCTAGTGGGATTGGAGAGAGAATCCCAGGGTAAAAGTGAGAAAACTCATGGGTTGAGATCAAGACAGTTTATTAGGTAAAGCAAAGGTCATTTTCACAAGCAAAGCAAAACAAGGAATTTATTCCCCACTTCCCAAGGGCGGGCAGGTGTTCTGCATCCCCAGAACAGCAGGAGTCCATCGCATGTAATGGTGACAGGAAGACAAACACCATCCCTCCAAATGTCCCCCCTTCCTCCTTCTCCTGCAGATTTATATGCTGAGCATGAGGCCATATGGTCTGGGATATCCCTCAGGTCAGTTGGGATCAGCTGTCCTGGCTGTGTCCCCTCCCAGCTCCTCATTCACCCCCAGCCTCCTCACTGGTGGGGTGGGATGAGGAGCAGAAAAGGCTCTGGGTAAGACCTGCTTAGTGATAAGGGAAGCATCTTTGAGTTATCAGCACTGTTTCGAGAGCAAATCCAATCCACAGCTCTATACCAGCTGTTTTGATGAAAATTAACTCTACCTCAGGCCAGACCAGGGTGCTCTTAGAGGGAATTGTAACACTCTTAGTCAGAACAGGGAAATTTGGCTGTGCAGTCAAAGCTGCCTGATCTTGCTTTCTAACCATTCATCCAGAGCCAAGGCAGCATTCCAGCTTCAAAATTGTGTGCTGGTTGTTCCTTTTGTCCTCTGAAATGGAAGGATCTGGTGTTAATTAGTGAACTAAATGTTGGTATTCATGATGAATTCATTTATGCTTATACATTCTCAGAAATATGTAACTGTGCACTTTCTTCTGGGGCTTCCGGGTATCACTCATCTAACAAAACAGTTGTGATCCACACAGTAGTTCTGATGCAAATGAGATGTATTTGAGTGCTGTAGCTCAGAATTAGAATGGAGAGATTGTGGTAACCATCAAGCTATCTATGTACATGGGAAAATTCAGACCTGACAGAGGTGTGGAGGAATTGTTTGCTGTTCACCCTATCAGTCAAACTGCTTTCCATAATTTCAGTTTAGTGAAAAGAATGTCTCAAAAGCTTAAATTAAAAAAAGGCAGATTGTCTTACTGCTTCCTTTCTTGCAGCCTTGGCCTGTGAAGACTTTGCAGAATGTCTGTCCCCACCTGATTGCCCTCCATGTGCCTGCTTGTCACTCCCCATCTTGCAGTTCTTATCTTTGGTGTCACACTCTTGGGCTTTTTTGCTGTCATATACTGTCACTGCTCCTCAGTGCTGCACCACTGCCTTAAAATACTGTTGAATTCAGCTTGATACTCCATTGGTGCAAAACAGCATTAGTTCAGATAATCTTATTTTAGATGATCCTGTTTTAGAGAGGTATTTGTGTCTGGAATCCCAGAGAAGTAGGATCCCTTTTTAGTAGTTGCTCATACAGCAGTGAAAGGTCAAGAGATGCCCTTGGGACAGAAGTGGTTCAGGAACTGCTTTGAGCACATGGATGATCTCCCTTGGCTCCAACAGCTCTCCATGTGCTTCCAGAACAATTGTACTTCAGTAACTGCCTAACCCGAGGCTCTAGAGAGAGTAAGAGGGACAGCAGGAGGTTTTCTTTAGAACAGAAGAAGGGAGGGAGACCATCAAACTTCACACACAGCTGCTGAAGAGCTCCCCTGCAAGCACGGAGGCTGATCAGGAGTCAGACTGGGCTCTGAATTGCAGAAATGCCAAGGGCAGTGGGAACTCGGGGTTGGCCAGCCCAGACACTGTGTTTCAACATGGGAAGGAGCTGGCCTTGTTTTTATTCCTTGTGTGTACAAGCAGTAGAAACTGACACAAATAGATTTTGGGACTTCACATGAAGAGAGATTTCCTGAGCTTCCTGCCAAAGGCAGTTTCTGAGACCACAAAGCCTGTGTTTTATTTGCTCCTTTATAGCCAAAAGATGGCTGACTGCTTTTATGACGTTTTGATCTTCAGAGTGAAAATTTGTAACACAATTCATCCCAGAATTTTCTGTCTGCCTCCCTTTTTTTTCAGTGCACTTTGAATTCTTGGCCATTAAATGTCTTTATTATCTCTTGTCCTGAGAAGTTTCATCTTACCTGAAGATTTTTTAAAATTTTTTTTCCCATCTTTAAGCTGCTCTTTAACCAAAAATAGAGGGATAAGTGATTGTTTTGGAAAAAACCTTAAAAAGAGAAAGCTTTAGACATAGCCTAAAGCTTCCATGTTTCTGGTGTTCAGTTCTCTATTGTTTCAGCCTCATTTCTTCTGCAATAGTCAGACAGCTTAATTTGGTAAAAATGCCTCCATTCTCTTCTCTTTCAGGCCCAGGATGTAGTGATTCTTCCCAGTTTCCAAGAATAACATATTGGAAATCACGGTGACTCAAATATGGGGGCATGGCAGATATGAAGATTACTCTTGTGAAGTTTTACGGGTTTTTTGTTATTTACCTTCTGTATGGTGGCAGTACTTGTGTCAGTCCATACAGGTCTCCTGTAGCAGAGGTGATACTTAAGTCTTCCATATGGCTCACTAAGCTTTCCAGGAGTTCAGTGTGACCACTGTGATTCCACAGGTAAAGAAACTCGTGGCTGAGTGATAAATAACTTGGCTCTTGTTAGAAATCCATTCATTTGCCCTGCTAGTCAATGATAGAGCCAGGAAAAACAGTGAATTTACCCAAATCCCAGCCCAATAGTCACCATCTGCTAGAATATATTTAAAAGACAAGCTCTGTCTCATAGATTTTGCTGTCTGAATGAATACTTGTCACCTTCAGAATTTGCAGATATTGGCAATTTCCATGAAGTTTTTCTTAGGTCCACAGTCTTTCAAGCCCCTTAGAGAATGTTGAAGCCAGCTGATGGCAAAGCTCTTTCCTTTGCCACCTATTCTGGTCCCTGCAAAGCAGCCCACAGACTCCCAGGGCTCTGCACGCCACAGGTCAGATCCCAGTCATCAAACTTTGTGCTTGAAGGCTCCAGCTGAAACAAAATTAATTAGGAATTTGGAGGGGGGTAAAAAGCACATTCGCGAGCTAGAAAACAGTGGCTAAATATGCCCACCACCAGATCTGTGATGGACAGTTATACTTACTTGTTGAATTTGTCAGTTAGAGAAGCAGAGACAGTAAGCCTGACTTGTATTCCCATACTTGACTCTCTGACATCTTGGCTCTGCTGGCATGAGGCATGTCTGCTGCTCAGTGATAGTGTGTGACATTTCCTGTTGCTTTGCCTTGAAACCATTTCCAAAGGCAGTAATGCACGATGGGAGCAGCTCCCTAACTGGCAAAGGCAGCCTTTGGTTACATCCCTGTTGATTTTTAAATGCACGTTCCTCCTCCTCCACAGCTACTTCAAATGTATCCATGTCAAGTGGATCTCAGAGTGTCTCCTACTGCTGGCAGCTGGTTCCTTTAGTGTGATTGCTACTTCTTTTTATTCTTTTTAGGAAGAGTGGGAGAAGATACTCATTCCAGCTGTTTCCTGAAATTTCCCCAGTGTATTAGTGTGAAGAAAAAGAATTACTATAAGGGAAAAAGCTTACTCCTATGTTAATGCCAAATAGTGGAATTAACTGGATCATTTAATGTCCATTCCTTTAAAATGGACACAGTCTGGGGCCAAAATCTTGCTTTGGCTTAGATCATGACTATGTTAGAGCCAGTCTAGATTTGGGCAAAGTTCTGACACATTTCTCCTGCTTGGTACTGACCTGCAAATGCATTGTAAAGTATCTGTGATAAATTATTATTACAGATGGGCTGTCAAGAACCATTTTCCTTAACTTTTGGCTAACAGGTAGATATTTGCTTTGTTGTCTGAGCTGATCCAAACTTGCATCAGAGATCTTGCACAGGCAGCAGCTACCCAAGATCGTGCTAATAAGCACAGCAGAGTAATTATGTGCATGAGGACAGCCTGAAGTGGCACCAAACCAAGTTAATCTGTCTGGCGTGGGTGCCAAGTGTTGCGCAGCTCTGGTAGCTGGGACTTCAGTATGGTCTCCCGAGCTGATACAAACCAAGAGCTGCCCTGCTGCTGGAACCTGCTTCAGGTTTAAGGGAACAGGTCTGTGTGCCACAGCCCAGTCCCCACGTGCGGGGAAAGAGTTCTGTAGTGCTGAATCAACAAATGGCAGGAGTGCAGCGAGGGAGGGAGGGAGTCTGTGCAGGGGACAGAGGCATTGACTCAGACTGGTAACAGAGTGCTTATGAATTTTTCCCATTTACCCTTCCCCCTTCTTATCCTCTTGGCTTCTCACACAATTACAGACTGAGTCTGTGTGACTGTATGAAAGGCATTTCCTCCTCTTACTTTTTTTTTTTTAAGTCTGCTTCAGCCCACCAACTGCTTTCCATTAGTGTTACACACACACTCACTAGGAGGGCAGGACATAATGCTTCAGGCACTGGTGAACAGCAGAAATCCTTCAGAATTGCTGTCAGGCAGAGGCTTCTCAAAGCAGACTGTAGCTAACAGGAGTTCAGCACATTGAGACCTGGCTGCTGGCGAGTGTCCACGGAGGAGCCAAGGTGTGGGGACAGAGGGGGGCTCGGGGCATTGGCTGAATGCAGAGTGTGAGAGCTGTGAACAGATCTCTCCATGTGAATTATGGCTGTTTGCTCTGGATATCTTGTCAAGGTTAGGAGCTGCATCTTGTCTGTTGCTGTGGGGAATTATGACCCCCTGCTTGATTCTGGGAGAATATTTTATTGATGTTAAGTATTGTCTTATCCAGATATTATCCAGACTTCCTGGTCAGTACTACTGCTATATTTATTGTTTGTGATCCCTGGAAAAGGACCTTAAACTTTCTTGAACTATCCCTCCTTCAGTGAAAATTACAAGATCAATATTCATTAACTTTATAAATTCTTCCCCTCACCATTACCAGTGGAGAAAATAGCAAGAATCCTGGTGTAAACTGCTCTTTGTGCTATTCTTTTATACCTGCATAAAACAGTCATGGGAAAGACCACATGGGAGGGACCCCATGGGAGATACTGGCTAAGGCCTGGCAAAAAAACCTGGGAATTTCATCCTAGAAACACTACACTGTTGAAGAGCTCAGTGGGATCAGCTGTACAAGGTCAGATCCTGGTTCCCCCTGTCATGTTGGGTTGTACGCTGCTTCAGCAAAGCTGTTTGTGGAATCCCACACTGTTCATCATATTCTGTTACTGTGGGCCTTGAAGTGCAGGTCACTCATCTCATGGAGTAGGGAGCTTTGGTTGCTGAGTTTCTGATATGCTCAAGGGATGTGAAAATTGAATAGAAATCTTCCTGGCTTTGCTATTGCTGTATGACTGACTCTGAAATCATGTTCCATGGAGTTGCAGAGGGTAAACTTCACTGAGCTGTCATTGTATTAATGAGTTCATCGATAGCTTGTTGGGTTCTCAGAGAGGAAAGCCATCAACCACATGATGTCAGAAAAAAATTCTCTAATGTGCTTTAATAAGAGAGAAGAAAATGGAACCTCCCAGTCACCTTTTGCTACAGAATGAAATCTGAATATTAAACCATCCTGCATTCTGTGTTCTTTTGAACCTTGATTTTCAGGAGAAGTAGAGGGGCTTTCTTGCAGTAGCTTGAAGTGTGTTTTGCGGGAGGTTGGCTGCAGAGTGGTCGCCTGGAGGACCAGATGAGGTCCACAGGATCCATTTCCTTGTGCTAATTCATCTTGCTGTGAAAAGTGTGTGTCCTGAAATCTGAAGCATAAGCTTGATTTCAAATAATTTTTGTAACATGGAGGAAATTGATATTTAAAAGCTCCAGGCAAAAACTTCACCCCTTTCTCTTGGCTTCTTGCCACTGCCTGTCTTCTATAAGCTATGAAGATGCTAACTGAATGCAGTGCCTCACATTCTTGAGGCTTTATTTCCTCAAGCATTTATTTGATAATAAAGAGGCAGTTCAGGGTTGAGCATCTCCTTTGATCTCACTGTCATAAGGAATGCTCATGCAGAACCATGGGACTGAAGCTGAAGAAGCACTAAAGGTGGGCTAGGAGCTTGCTTGCTGTGCAGTTTCCGAGTCTCCTGCTCCACTGGAGAGACAGCAAGGAGGCCATGCCCCTTTTCTGAGGCTGAGCTGAAAGCGTTTGTCTCCGACCTTTGTTAAATGCAGGAAATTGGAGTCCTGTACAATGTTAACTTCCCAGGAGTCCTTAAATACACAAACCAAGCAGTGAAAGGAATTGGCTTTTGTTCATTTAGCATTCTCCCACCCCTCAACCCCCCGTGTACATATGAAGTCATGTGTTCAGCTGGACAAAGCAAATGGTCAGAACACTGTCCTGGAACTTTATTTCTTTTGCCCTATCACTGCCCTCCCATAGAGTACTCCAAATATTTGTCCTGTTGGTTCAGTTTGTAAAGGGGAGACAAGGACATTTCTCCTGTTCCTGGAGATTTCTTTGTACTTTTCAGACTCATTACTTCCTCTAATGAGGAAGTGAAGTGAAGGCAACACAGTAGGGCTATCAATGGAAATTTTGTATCAGATGGCAGAGAGTGTAGATCTAAAAAATCAAACCAAGTGAGGGTAGTGGTGACCACTAAGTTCTATTGTCTGTTGAGAAGGTAAGGCAAACTCTGCAACTTTGTAGGAGTTGTATTGCTTTAAAGTACACCCTAGCAATGCAAATAGGGTCTAATAATGTCAGTTTTGTTTTTGTGATTGCATCTGCATAGGAAGTCACTCTTTGCAAGTGATTAATTAATTCATAGTTGTGGTAATCCAGCCTATCACCCTGTGCAGGGAGAGGCAAAAACTGTGCTTTTGGTAAACTTTGAGCCTTTTCCGTGGCTCTACACAGGAATTGATGCAGTGGACTTACTGGCCGTGGCCGAGTCTGGCTTTTGAGGGATTTGGCAGAGATTCAGCATCTTGTTTGCCCTGTACCTCTGCAGCAGGAGGTCTGTGCATAGCAGGAATTGCAAACACTGTTTGGGAGAGCATTAAGAACATATTAGAAAGCTGTAGACTGGGGAAATGAGCACACTGTTCCCCTTCTAGTGAGAAGCACACGGTAGCTGTGACCTGGCAGCTCTCTTGTCTCTGCTGGCCATGTCTATCCCTGCTACCACATTGAGGAGAAGTCCCCTGCATCCTTCTGCAAGCATCTCCTCCCAGCTGTCCTGTAGCAGCTCAAGAATATCAGAAATACTGCTTTAAAAGGCCATTTATTTAACCTGATACTTTTCTCACTGAAAATCAATGCACAGGCAGTATTTGTTTAAAACTTTGTCTCTAATGGTGTAATGCTCTTGGGAGAGCTCAGAGGTTTTTAGTAGAGCTGATTGAACTGGATGTGCATGGTATTGATACATCCTGACACTGTGTCTGTCTGCTGTTATTAAGGCCTGGAAGTGGTGAATGTCTGGAGGTTCGATTGCTTAATGCCTGTGCACTCACATGTATTTGTATTGATGGGGTTTTGTCCTCTTTTTCTCCATTACACTGGTCCCCAGGCTAGGGTTTGTTGCTCGGAACATTTGCAAACTGTTCTCTGTAAAGTACAACTCACTGCCACCAGAATTTGAAGTCTAAATGCCATCTAATTGCTAACTTTCCTCCAGGTATGTCATCAGGTCTTTAATGATGGAGCCTCCACTTTGCTGGTGGAATATATACATCATATATTATATGGGCCTTTTTCCCTGTAATTCAACTGCTGCTAACTCAAAGCTTGAGAAAAATCTGTTATGTTCAGTTCACTGGAAAAAGACGAGCTATACAAAGGCACCAAACCATTAGGTCCTAAATGGGGCACCCTTGTAATTAGCACTTGAGCTCCATGTGCACCAGAGAACTCGGCTAAAAATTGTGTTAATGCTGGAGCTGATTTGACTGTGAAGAAACTGCCTCAGAGCTGAACTGCTTTGTAGTTGTAGTTCTGCTTGTGTAAAAGATATGCCAATTGGAAATATATCCTTGCAGTTATAATAAACACCGTAGTCAAAGTATATTCAAAGTCTGGAAGGATTCTAAGTGAGCAGCTGAGATGATTGAGTGAGTTAAATAGATGTTGAAGTGGTGCAAACAAAGCTGGATCTGAAAGCATCAATTTCTCTTGCTTTGGATTAATTGAAGGTGGATAAAGCAGAAGTTAAGGATCTAGATGAGCCAAATGCCAGGTCCTCTCACATTCTGTGAAAATAAACTCAAGTCTGAAGACTTGTCAGTTTGTAAATTTGTTGAATGCTTTCTCAATATTTTATTTCAAATGCATTTCCCTTTCCCTCAGAAAAATCTAACGCAGTATGCAGGGTGTAGAATGTTGAGAGGAAAAATTGGAACAAAATTTCTTTTTAATATAAAGAAAGTCTATAAGAAAGTCTGCTGACAACTGCTTTAAAGAGAGTATGCAGGAAATGCAAACTTTTTCATAGATAATTGATGAGACATGGGGGAAAAGGATAAGAGTAGAATGGTTATGATCACCCAGAAGGAAACTTAGAAATCTTATTTTTTATTGCTTGTCAATATTGTCTGACAATTGTTTCAAGAACAACGTCAGTGCGTCTCAGTTAGGAAAGGTGCAATCAGTCCTGGTTGTTGCAGTGACTTTTTCATTGATTTTTAACGAGTTAAAGTGAGATTATTTGGAAATACATTGTGCTAATGCTCTCCCATGCCCAGTGCTCATAGAGGATGTGCTTGACTTCTCTTTGCTTCTCTTTTATACCTCTCCCATTCCTCCCCACAGTTTGGCAGCTTGACATTTTACATGTCTATGTGGCCAGTGCAGGGAGTGCTTAACACCTTGGCCTCTTTATTCACAGGAGCCCTGCCTGTTTTACCTCCATGAGCTGCTGCTTTCTTTTTTCTGACAGACACCTCTGCCTCTGAGTTTGTGCACCTTTTCTTTTAGGGCTGTATATGGATGTGGGCTCAAAGAAAGGTGCCAGTGCTTTTCAGCATGACCCATTTTAGATTATATGGGTGATACAGAAGAAATTAAAGAGTTTAGTGATTGGCCAAATTAGTATAGAATCACAGTCTTGTTTGCTGTTGAGATGCTTGGCTGTACTGTTGCACCACTTAGAGATGGAAAAATGTTAGATGTGATCTGTGCAGAAAAGGGAGCAGGATTTGGTTGTAAAGATTTCTTACTCTTTGAATCCTGACAGCATATGGATACCTCTAATTATATAAAAGTATCACTGAGGTGTCTTCCACAACAAAGGACAGTATTTATGAGCTGCCCTGCTAATCTGTCACATTTCCTTTGTTGCTTGACAATTATACTGTAACTCTCGTGGTCTGCTGCTTTATTCCTTTGTCTATGACAGACACTCATTTGGAAAATACAAAGTGGAGCCAGTTAACACTGAATGATCTTAAAACTAGGCTGAACTTCTGTTTTCATCAGGGAGGAAGATGATGCCATCAGCTAATTTGGTTGATCAATAGCCCTGCTGGCGATAGGGTTTCAGAGCTTGTGGTTAAAAGCTGATTGCACTGGATCCAAAATAAATTTGATCTATTGGTTTCCACAAATGTAGCATAGCCTGGAATGATGTTTCAGTGCTGATGCTTAACTGGTTTTAATAATGATGACAGACTAGACTGGTGCCTGCTGTGAGGACACTGTAATGCATCAACCCTGGGCAGCTGAACACTTACTTATGTTTTTTACAGTAGTGTGGAGCTGTCACTCTCTAGCAAAAGTTCATTATTCTGTGACTGGGAAGCATTACAGTGTTTGCTGAGCAAGTGTAATGACATCTTCCCTGAAAGCAAGCTTTGATTCTGGTCTCCTAAGGAAGAGAGGTACTGGCAGTGATTGGACTGGACTGCTAGTTGTGGCTGGAGAAATAAGTGTTACTGCAAAACTAAAAGTTCTGTGGCTAAAGTGCAAAAAAGTGTGCAAGCCAGGTTTGTGATAACCATTCAGGTGTGCAGTTTCAGAAAGGATTCAGCTGTATTCTTTCTTCATGCTGGGTGGGACCATGTTCTGCTGGGGAGATGGACTAAAATTTAACTGATGCTTTCATCTCTGTTTCAGTGACTATATAATGGCTACAAGAGCCACAGACGTCACACAGTCACCTGAAACTGGAGACACTGTTGAAGAATGCACAGGTAAGCAGTTGTTCTCTGAATGTATAGCTGATTTGAAAGATTTATTTTCTTCAGTTAGTTGGGTCTGTAGAGACTTGTTTTGCAGTGTTGCTTTTCAGTGGTTTCTTTTGTAGAGTAAAGAAAATTCTGTGTGCCTTTGTCAGCGGTCAGTATTATGGAAAAGGTGTTTTAATGTGCAATACTGGAGTGACATATTCTATTGGAGGCTATTCCTTT
The DNA here is from genome assembly GCA_025920805.1 of Petroica traversi. NCBI lineage: Eukaryota > Metazoa > Chordata > Aves > Passeriformes > Petroicidae > Petroica > Petroica traversi. The sequence goes on from JAHLSL010000017.1 coordinate 24,861,316, forward strand.
GGGTTTTAAAAGCAGGGTGTTAGAGCTTGAAGGGCTGGTTGTTGTGCCTGCGTTGAAAGATCCTGCAGAGGTGGGAGCTGAGCCTGTTAACAGTGCTCTGACTGTGGGAGCTGTATCAGCCTCTTCCTTTGCTTCTGGCCACAGGCGGCCGTTTGTTACTTATTATCTAATCTGGTGGCATGGTCTGATGAGGGGATGGAACAATAGGCAAGAAAGGAAAATATCTTAGTTATGCCAGAGATTTGTCTACGTTAAAGGATATCCCCTTTGCCAGTTTGAATATGAGGTATGGCATCATGGCTGAAGCATCTCTGGAGAAGTGGCTGTCACACCATTTGATTTTTCTCTCTTTTCTTTGGCTAATGTTTTGCAATCGTCTTAAATGCTTGTGTTTCAAAGGTCATCTTGCTTTATCCTTTAGAAATATATTTGCCACTATCAAAATATTGTTAGAAGAGATATGCAAATGGCAAAGAGACTGTTAGTTGAACTCTGCATGGCAGATGGAAAGAGGTGAAGAAAGTGTAATGATAGAGGCACAGCAAGTCTGGTTTTTTAGATTTATAATCTAGTTTGTCACACAGTCTAGTGCTATCCTGGCAAACTGTTAAGCTTATGTGAAGCCCACGCATGAGAATTTTGTATGTGAGTTCTCTAGGAGATTTAGAAAAGAGATCAAATTCTGACCCGGGTGATAGGAAAAGCAGGAGATGGCTCATGACCCGAAGTGTTTGCTCTAATCCACCAGGAATAGTTCTGACCCTAAATGAACAAAATTTTAAATAGTTAAAGGCTGCTGTGCTGTTGCCAAGATGTGCAGGAGATGCTTGGATGGACCTGGATAAAGCCATTTGAGAATTTTCTGTTTACTTCCAGTGTAAGGGAGGATTGCCTCACCTCTCCCTCTTTATAATGAACTCCTGATGTAATGGCTCTAGGAGGCAAAAATCCCCATCCTCAAGACTGATTTCTTGAGGTTTGTCTTACTGTCTGTAGTACTTCCAGTGCATGCTGCTCCTTCCTTGAGGCAGGAACAAGGTTGCTGTCCAAAAACTGTCAGCACCCAGTGTTAGGGGTACTGAATTCCATTATTTTATTGCATGTCTGCCAATATATGCTATTTCTTATGAAGCTAGAATCATGACATTTTCTGAGAATCTTGTCTGTGGGATGAGGGGTTTTTTTAGGTGTTTTTAATGTTTAAACTATCTAGTCCTTGGATTTGAGGTAAAAAAATGTAGAAAATATGTCCTGACTGCACCTTAAAAGTCAGAGACCATAGAAGATCCCCAAAGCTAGCATAAACAACTAATTTTTGGGAAGGCTTTTCCTTTTAAGGGCAGTAACCTAGAAATCTAGTATTTTATTTTTAATGCCATAAAACTGAAGATTGCATTGTAAGTATTGAGGTCCTCTTGTGTTTTATTAGTTCAAGTATCATTGAGCATTCTACCCATTTAGTGTTATGCTGGGCTGTTTCACAGTGCACTGAGCTGCTGGCACCTTTAGCTTAAAGGTGGCATCCTTTTAGTGGAATGCAAAACCAGAGCACAACTTCTCAGCAGGAAACATATAAGAGCATTGTCTTTCTGAACTATGTCTTTTTCTGCTAAGTGCTCTCATGTAGAACAGTCCCACAGTTTTCATCTGCATTCAGCACTAAGTGTCTAGCAGTGATTTTATCTTTTTTACATAAGAATATGGCAAGTGCCAGTCTCTGGAACTGCAGGGAAACTTGCTGTTACAGAAGACTTACTGTCTTCTCATTCAACTGAGGCAACTGAATGTTTGCAGCTGAGCAAAGCATGGTTGAAGAGGAGTTGTTGCTGGGGGGAATGTACCCCACATATCAGTAACAAATAAGAGTCTAGAGAAGGCACTGAAGTAATTGATGTGTCTGCATCAGATACTCTCTGTAGCACAATGATGCAAGTGTTGTCCAATGCCAGCTGGGCTTTGCTCATTGGCAGTGTTTGGAAGTCCTTTCTGGGGTCTCCATTCTAAAGTTTGCACCACTTTTGATCTAGAAAAGTATTTGGAGTAGTACCTTGGCAATGTTGCTTTTGTGGCAAGACTTATGTCTGTTTCTCTTAAAGATCCTTAGGATCTCTTCTTTTTTGTTATTGTTTGGTGGGTTTTTTGGTGTGGTTTTGTGGGTTTTTTTTGTTTTTTTGGTTTTTTTTTTGGTTGGTTGGTTTTGTTTTTTTTTTAACATTCTCTTGTTTCTCTGGAAATACCACCACCTATTTAAGCTCATTAGTGATGCTTGAATCCAGGTTCCTTTCTGTCTGTACAACTGATAGTTCACCAGTGTACATGACCAAGGTACATATCCTTGTCTCTCATTTAGAGAAATATCTTCATTTAGCTTTTGAGTTGTAGAGCTCTTTGCCTGTCTCAAAGTTTGCCATTTCGTTTAGTCATTGACTGTATTAGCAGACATGGCAGAATTGATAATTTTGGGGAACTGCTTTCATTAGACTTGTTAAGCTTTTGTTTTGCCTATCTAAGATAAACCAGATCAGATTTGAACAGTTTCCTGGAGGAATACCATACACAATTGCTGATATGAAAGACAGGAATGGTCAGGGTGTGTTTCTAAAGACTCTGAAGCACATTCATCATGCTTGTTTTACTCGAGAGGCTCTGTGTGCTTGCTGTGTGTCCTGTCTTCTCTTGACAGTTCTTGCTATGAGTGCAGCATGAAACTCACTGAGCCCTGTGGGAGTCTCAACAAATCCCAAGCCCTTGGGATTAACTCTGTTGTCTGGGCCACAGCAGCACCACCTGTATTTTTCTGTGACTGTCTCATTCACTTATTGCCTGATATGCAGCAGTGGAAGATAAAAACGCCTTCCACCCCTAAGAGCAGCCACATCCCATTGTTATTGTGGTAGTGGGACTCCAGTGAGAGTTCGCTTTACATGGTTTGAAAGATGCTTTGGCCTCAGAAACAGCCCAGGTCCCTTGGAAAGCAGCGTGCAGGCCTTTGGTGGCTCTGCACAGGGACAGCCGTGTCACCAGGCTGTGCTGGACACTGTGGCAGCGTCCTTGTGTGTCCTCTCACGTGGTGCTGGCACTGGGCTGGAGAGCAGGGAGGAGACAGGGGGAGGAGATCTCAGTATCATTGTTTATTTCTCAAAGTGACCACTGTCTGATGCAGCTGTGTGGTGGCACAGTGCCAGCCCAGATAAGGCCCATTGGCAGAGATCCCCACACGTACAGGGCACACGTTGAGACAGAGCATTGCCAACTAAATCATTGCTGGGAGAAGACAATAATTGTCTGGGATAATGCCTTGTTTATGAAGGAATCCTCCAGCTGTGGGCACCTATGATGCCAACTGCTGTAAAGTATTAATTGTACAATGAAGTTGGCTCAGATATGCAATGATGTTATTGCTCTCAGTATGTATTTAAGTCAATCACAGGGGTCTTAGAACAATAGTTTGGCCCAAGCCACTCAAAGTGACCCCTCAGTGTAAGGGTCAGGGGCAAAATGCAGTACTTGTGTGCTGAAAGAAAATATACATAAGTATGTTGAAGTATCTTAGATTATTAAAAATAAAAGATCAGTGATGTTTCATGGTGGAGTTTTTTTGTTCTTTTTGTATTTTCATTTGGACTATGGAAAATCTGAAACCAAATTAACAGTTTTCTAATTGTGTTCTTAGGGCTGCTATGTTGGAGACTTTTGTGTCCTGCAAGACAATGTCTTAATTTAAGTTTGTTTCTTTGTCTCTGGAGGAGTTGTTGATTTGATTTTGGGACAATTGTTTAATGTGGAAGCAGATATTTTTGTTTTAGAGTTAATAAATTCTTTTTCCAGTTTCAATCTTTTTGCCAGTGTTGAATGTTGTCTCCTTAGAGCACTGAGTAAAGAACAAGCAGAACTAAACCAAATTAAGTAAAGAACATCAATCGCTGAAGACATTGACAGCAATTTTTATTGAAAATATACTGACTATGATCACTGTTCAGTTGTAGATAGATACATTCTCTGTGCAAGATATATTTTTGCATAGACTGAAACCTAGGTAGGCACCTCTATTGTCAGCTTAATGCCCGTGTTGCTTTATAGGAACCAAATGTAAGAATTGAAGCTTCATCTTTCACTGGACTCCAGCACTGAATTATTTACAAAGGAGCTGACTCAAACTGAATGGGCTGCTCTAGCTTTGAGACTTCCTCCCGAATTTAAGAGATAACATCACCCAAGCTATGCAATACCATCAACTTTCATAAATTTTCTTTTTTTTTTCATGATGCAGGAAAGAAAAAGTCCAAATTTCAGACTTTCAAGAACTTCTTTGCCAAGAAGAAAAGGAAAGAACCTCCACCTCCCAGGGGAGAGAGTAATTTAAAACCCTGCCAGTCCAGCAGCGATGTCAGCATCGCTGTGCTCGACACTACTGCACTTCATTCACCGAAGGAGGCTGGGTAAGCTGGCGGGGAAGGACAATAAATAACAGCAGTCCTCTCTCAGCAGTAGGATGAAAGCATGAGTTGGCCCCTTACGAGCAACCTCAGTCCAAATTTGTGCAAAACAAGCCCTAATGCTGATGAAGGAATTCCAGGAATTTCCTATTTCTTTGCTAGTGCTTGAAGAGTCAGCCTGGAAAGGAGGGGGAGGGCAGCCGGGGGCAGGAGTGATCCAGCCTCTTAGTCTTAGTCTGCAGATAGCCTAGATTGCTTTGATTGTTTTTAGAGTTTGAATTCTGTCTAGGAAGGTCTGATCAGCAGCAACTTTTCAAGATGAGGATGATGAGTGAGTACTGCTGGTACGGAGGAGATGTGTGAAGCTGTGGGGTTGTTTTTCAGCATCAGTGATGGCCTCTGTCATGGCTGCAGTAAAGACAAAAGTATTTCTGGTACATTATCAGTGTGTGGTTGCTTCTTTAATTTTCTTACTTAGTCATTTAGGCATAGATAACAACTGAAGGGTCGTGGTTTTGTGTCAGCCACTCCTGGAGGGCTGTGCATGTAAGGGAGGTTTGCAAGTCCATAAGAGCATTTCTCTGAATAGTGTTAGTCCAAAACTGTGTCATTTTTTCAGTCAGTGTAATACAAGCTATCGTTTGCACAAGCTATCACTATCACAAGCACTGCAAACACTGCTTCACTGATAATATTTAGACCATCCAGCTAAACAACAGCTCTGCTGCAAATCTCTGACTGACTCTGGACTGGAACAACCCTCTGACCATGGTCATGTCCTTTTCCAGGGATGTCATGGAATGGTATCAGGTAATTGGCTCTTCTCCAGATCCCCATCCTCCTCATCCTCCCCTGTTAGCCACTCAGCCAGCCCTCTCTCTGGATTGCTCTAGACCTTGGGCTGTGGAGCTGCAAACTAACAAAGTGTAACAAAACACTGGCTATGTCCAGTGGTTTGCAGTGTTTTTCTGGAGGAAACATTGGATGGAGGTGACACCAGCAGAGGGCATGAATGGTGGCTAGAGAGGAGCATGCTGAAATCAGCACTGCTGCAGTTGCTTTCTATCATCATCAAACAAGGCATTTGGTGAAGCTGGACACCACACTTATTGGTGGAAAACTTATTGATGTTACTTTCTCATGGCTGCTTGTTCCTCCTTGCCCCAACTTTCCCCACTTGTTCTGTGTGTCATGGTAATGATTAGGGAATGAAATAACAATCTATTTATTTTGTTTGTTAGCATAATAGCAACAGGGTAAGTGACCACACAACCAGTCTCCTGGGGCAAGGGAAATTAGAGTGAGCCCAGTCCAAAAAGCTTAGGAACATCTGAACTTGCCCCATCAGCCCAAAGGAGGGATCTGGCTTAAAATCAGCTGTCTGTTCCAGAGGCACCATGGGTGAGAACTCTTTCTCTTGCCCTTAACCAAGTATTTCAAGTCCAACTGCTGTTTACCTCAGTGCTTTCCTCCAGTGATTATGAACTGCTTTGCAAGATCAGAGATCAGGAAGTGAGTAAAACCCTTTTTTTTTCTTTTTTATTTCCCCTTAGAGATAGGATAAGAAGGACTATCCAAAAAGCTTAGGGATATATTTGTGCTACTTGAAAACCTTGTCATGTATAGGTTCTGTATGCACACACTTTATAAGTATCTAAGAGACTGAACTGAATAATCCTTTAAAAAACATGATCCTGAAAGCCACTGGAAATACAACTTGTGAAGGGTTTGTAGCAGGACTCTGAGCTTTGCAATTTCTGGCATGCAGAATATAAAACCCAGTTCTAGAACAATGCTGCTGTTTGCTTGTTCTTTAGGCAGTAGCACTGGTTTTGTTTTTTCTCCTTTTACTCTTATTTTTTCTTAAACCATGTGTGGTAGGCTGACCCTGCTGGACACCAGGTGCCCACCAAAGCTGCCCTGTTAGCACCATCCTCAGCTGGACATGGGAGAGAAAAGTTAATTAAAAACTTTGTGGCTCAAGATAAGGACAGGGAGAGACCACTCACCAATTACCATCACTGTTCATCCCCCTGCTTCAAACATGGATAAAAGGAGTGGGGTTGCAGCAACAAGAAATGGAAGATGGCACAAGCCATGATGGGTTTAGGAGCCTTGTGGCTGCCTGTAGAGTCCCATCATCTCCTCTGTTTTGGTGGGCAGCTTGAATGTTGATACACGTGCATGAATTGAGCCTTTTTAGAGGTAAATCAGTGTGGGCATACAATGCCTGAAACATCTGGACTTTAGTTAGTGCTTCTTTATATTTGGCATAAATATAAATATGAACAATATAAACAATATAAATATAAATATTATAAACATACTGCCTGGAATTACAGAGGAATGTAGTTCCTCATTTGCACATAAGAGACTGATCTGTACTAAAGCTGCAGTTAATTCTATATTTAATCCTATGCTTTTTTTGGTGACTGCCAGAAGAAAATACAGTAATTCTCTTGCAAACACATGTGATACATATGCAGAGGGAGAAAGAAAGGCAGAGATCTTGTACTGGCAGTCTCAAGAACAAGGAGATCTCAGCCCTTACGGGTAAAAAATACCCAGTTAGAAAGGCAAATACATCCTAATGCACATGCATTCTTTGCAATAAATAAAATAAGCCAACTAATAGTGAATATGCATGGCAGTAAATAAAAGCTCTGTAACTATTTTTCTTAATGCAGTAAAAATATGTCTTGCCCATATGAAGTACCTGTCAGGCTGATAAGGACTATAAAATCAAACAAAAAAGGGATGGGATGGCTTCATTAATGATGGGATAAGGCAAGTGCCTTGCTTGTGTGCAGAACTGCTGTCCTGTAGACTAACACAGACGTTAACCATGACATAAAATGGGAGGAAGAACAAACCCTGACCTGTGCTGTGAGAGAAACCACTCTCGACACAACATAAACTTAGAGCAAATTTATTTTGCCCTATTGTGAGATTGTGTATAACTGACTGACTACACCTTTGGGGCAGCACAGGGCTTAGTCCAGCAGCTAGAGGAGGTGTCTCTGGAGAGTTAAAGGGGGATACAGGAGGAAAAAGTGTCATTTGTTTCGGGTTTTTTTCATAGTGTATTTACTTAATGAATGTTCACAGTCTTTCAGGGTTTTCTTCTAAATAAAGAGAGAATCTGTGGTTAGGCAAATAACAGAGACCTCTTCTGTTAGATTTCCTTGCAGAAGAGCTTTGACATACTGAGTTTTTCTTGTCAGAGTTGTGTTTCTAATCATCCTCTGTTCCCCAGAGTCAAACTTTCAGAGGCAAAGCATTGCTTGCACAGCATCTGAGCCAGGAATCCTTGTAATTTGTATTTGTTAATAGTCTTATGGCCAACAATGAGAGAATATTCTATGATGTTTTCCAGTTCAAGACTAGGATGAAATCCTGGTACAGGATTTGTCTTTTGGACAAAGTAATGTACAAATAGTGTCTGCCTATGCTGGTGGAACTTAGTTAATAAATTATTTGGAGCCTTCAAGTGCAAAATTTGCCCTGCATAACTTAATTGCCCAAGCCCAATCAATCTCAGTTAATTACAACTCAATTAACAGCTGTTGTGGGAACTCATCATTGCCTCACTGGGCTGAACAGCCAATAATAAGCACAGAAACAGAGCAGGAATATCTTACCTAGGCACTTTAACCTGCCCATTGATAGGTCTGTAACTGTAGCCATGGACACTTGTCCCATCTGCATTTTTTAATACACTTGGGATCTGATCATGTTTAGGATACAGATGAATCCAACTGGTTTTATTGCTAGACATGAGAGGATTTGAATCAAGTTTGTTATTATAGAGAAGTTAATTTTCTGCCCACATTTGCAATGAAGGGAAAAAACAATCCAACATATTTGGCAGGATGACACACAGTAGGCTGCAAAAGTTGTATCCTGAATATCCATGCCAGGCACACTGCCACCAAAGGAGGATAGGGGACTCCTGTTGTCCCTTTCTGCACTGCAGACCTTTCCTAGGGTGGTTTGCATCCACCTAACTCCTAACATTGGACCTAATCCTGCTGGACTCCCTCTCTAGTCTGCAGGCTGACCTGTGTGTTCAGTGCAGATTCTGAGTGCATTGCAAAGGGACATCTGCATTTGATCAGCATCCTAAAATGTGTTTCTCCTCCCTTCTGAGTATAAAAGAAGCTAACAGTGACTATCTAAAACATGCACAAATCTGAAGTTAAGCATAATGCATCCCACTCTGGCCTCTTTATAATCCTTCTGCTCAGGTGAAATGGTGTGGGGAATGTACCCAGTGCACTGACCACTCATCCTTCCTTCCTTCCCTTCCAGGCCCAAGGCTAGCATGGGAAACAAAGCCTTGTCCCATGACAGCGTCTTCATTTTTGAGTCTGCACCAGGAAATGTGACAGGTGATGTCTTGTCTCAGGATAACATACCTGGAAGAGTGAAAGCTTTGCAGGTGAGAATGTCATCCCCTCATCGGTAGAGCTGCTTTGTGTCAGCTGTCTCCCAGGAAAGTCTGTTGCTTAATTCTTTTGCTGTGTGCCTTAGGATTTTGCTGACTGAAGTGTCCAAAGCTGAATTTGCTACTTTTGGATCTATCCTGCCTCTTGGAAGCTGAATTTTTGACCAGTCCTGGTGCTTTCAGCCTTGCCTAGGTCTCATAGTGTGTGATGTGAATCCAGTTCATGAACTCTTGGAAACTTTCCTTATTAAACATGTCCTCTTCCAATGGGATTTATATTCTTTCCTTCATAGGTACTGCTTTTGGTTTAAGGCCATGTATATGTACTGTAGTGTGTCCCTTGCACGCTTATTCTTGAAATATTATTTGTGTTACTCTTTTTGGCAGTTCTGGCTCAGATGTTTTCACAATACATGGTAGTACCAGGGGCTGTGTAAGTGTGTGGGATGATGGATATGTCAGGGTGCTCTGATAGCTTTATTTATATAATTATTCTTCTGATCTTTGCCTGGAAAAGGTTCTGTATTCTGCTGGGACATTTCCTTCTTCCAAGGCAATCCTGAACCCTCCTTGACAGCTCCATTATGAACTGTTATTAAATTAATTGCATTTCGCCAACTGTCCAGCTTGGAACACTCAGATAGAAGTTTTAGGTTTTTCCAGAGGCTGAATACAAATGGTTGATAAAGGAGCCAAAGGTCATTGAAATTCTTCCCTTGCTCGATGTGGGCTTCATGTTGCAAAACACAATTGAATCACATGTTAAGTAATAGAGGATGCACAGAGGAACTTGTTCCTCTCTAAACTGCAAAATAGGCAAAGCTATTTTTTGTATAACAAAAGGAGTAGAAGAAGAAATCATGTTTGTATATTACAGAACATTGTTGGAAGGGGGAAAAAGCTCTTTTCATGCTGCTTGCAGTCCACTGTGCCCTCTCCTCATCCATCATCTGCATAGTAATGTAATACTGCCAGCACTATTTTTGTAGCTATAACAGACAAGCTTTTTCTGTGAGCTTGACTTTTGTCAGAATAAAAGCCAAGCACTAATAAAAGCAGTTACTTTCTTAGCAATGTAAATTAACTTCTACCAGTAGAAGACAGAATGCAAATTCAGTTTCCCCCACACCACTTTGCTGTCTGCAAGTAATAAATTTAATAAATCTAAGAGAGGAAGTTGTGAAAAGAGGCCAAAGCAAAATTGGCTTTCTGTCTTTTCCTTCCAACATAAGTGCACACTTATGTTGTATGCCTTGTGTTGCCTGTGTATCACAGTATTGCAATACATTGCCCATAAATTGCACAAGCAATCTGTTTGATCAGGGGGACTGGTGTTCTACACATTGTGCTGCCCTGTGTGGCAGTTAGATTTATGGGAACTGTATTGCAAATGAATCTTGCTGAATAAGAATTGCAGCTATTTAGGTCTATTTTACAGAGGTGTAAATGAATGCATGGATTGAAGGAAAACACAAAACTAGGCTTAGAATTACCCAATATAGTTTAATAAGCAAGAAAAAATAAGTCTGCATGTTTGTCCTGGGAATATTCTGCTGAGGTGTTTTCAGTTGAAGGACAAAGTTTGTGTTCAGACCTTGTTTCTATTCCAGCTTTGCCACAGCTGACAGACTTAAGCCAAGAATTTTAGCAATGGTGTTTCCTGTGATCTGAACATTTTTAGTCTGAGGGAACATCTGGCTGCTTGTGAGTTTGCAGACTTAGTTGTATTTTTCTAGGGTCAGGGCCTGCCAGAGCATTCTTTTGTGCAATCCTGGAAAAGAATCCCCATACCCCTTTACAAACAAAGTTGTTCCTGGCTGCTGTTACCATTCTTGCTGTAGACATGACCAGGATGTGATGATGGGGAAAATTAACAAGCAGTTCATTAGGGTGGACCAGAAATGAAATTAAATTGATATTGTATAAAATTGTGACTCAGCAGCTTGTGTGGGAGAGGGTTGTAACAAGCTCCCAAATTTGGAAGGGCTATGTGAGGGAAAGGTGACTACATAACCCTGGGATTGGCAATTCTGACTAGTAATACTTTATGTGAGTAAATACTTAAATTTATGTGACTAAAGAATTAAATCTAGAATTTTGAAAGTTTTTAATTTAAATGGATTTAAACTGCAGTAAATTTTCTGGAATGGTGAAATTCCTGAATTCCTTTTTTACTGAATAAAACTGATTTTGATTTTAATTTTATACCAACACCAGTTTTAACGATGGGTCCTTGAATGTAGCTAGGTAAAATTTTATTATTGGCTCTTTTCTATAAATGGTCTGTTACTTCAAGTTTTTCTGTCACCTAAAAGATTCTGCATCTCTAATAGGAGCATCTGGGTTACAATGTCCAGAACATCCCCTTTAAATTGTACCGTTGAAAGTCAATATTCTAAATTTCAACCACAGCTTCAGCTGCAGCAGAATGTCAGACTTGGATCACCTCCTCTTGTTATAACTGGGAAAAAACTGGAAGATGCAGGTGCTGTTTCTGAAGATGATGGTTTACCTAGAAGCCCTCCTGAAATTTCAACCCTTCATGAAGTTCTGACAGATTCGCCAAACAAGGTATAATTGTCATGTCACCTTAGTGACCATCTGTACAGAAAAGATAAAATCTTTCTAAAGAGGGGGAAGACCTTTTTGCTTGCTTGTGATAAAACATGATAGTACAGGTCAGTTAGAACCAGAAGAAATTAGCTAGGTGGATTGTGGACTTGTCACTCTAAGGTGTACCTGGAAAGTGTCCCTATAGATACCCTCTCTGTGTACAATTTTCTGTGCTTTTATGTAGGACTGTGACCTCTATCAGTAGCAAATGCACGATTTTAGACTTCAGTGAACTTGTGTTTGTAAATCTGATGCTTTCAAAGCAATAACCCAAAGTAACTTCATAGAATATACTGCCTTCTGTGGTGAACCTTCCTGGCGTATCTCAATGTAGGAGAAATCTCCCCTACTTTGTGTTTGATGCCAATGAAGAAATTAAACCTGCTGTGTAAGGCAGAGACCTAGTGACCCTTCCTTTATTTTTCCTCTCGTGTTTTCTTATAATTAGCACTGGATATCCAGCTCAAGATAATTCAGTGTGATACTTCCCTTGACTTACCCTCTTCCTCATTTTATCCCACAGTCCTCCAACCCTGTTCAGCGTCATAGCTCTTTGAGTTTAGGCGGGACAGACAGTGAAGATGAACAGGTAAATAGCTCCTTTTCCTGATAATAAAATTCCCTGAGATAGCACATGTGGAGTCTGTGTGGAGCCAGTACAGTAATTTTATTTAAAATTAGTTAAATTTTATTCTCCCCTTAAAAACTATTCATCCTAGGAAACAATACTTTAAGAATCCAGCAACTATAGTTAAAATGTACCTCTGAGGGTTTTGAATACAGAATAAAGACAGACAGAAATCTACTGGTAAGTGGATTGTGTGAACAGCACAGTGGCAGCTCTGTGACACAGTATGAATCTATAAAGTTACACAAAAGATTGAACCAGGCAAAGCACTTCAGTTCTGCTTCCATGTCCCAGGGCCCCAATACCAAATAATCTCACCTTCCCATGACCAGTGACTCGTGAGCAATGCCCTGTATCTCTCTTATCATGGGAAATGATTGCAGGACCAATCTTTCCTGATGCCAAGTATTCCACAGGAAAGGGTGTGTTTTAATTTGCAATTTTCTTTGGGTGATAAATGACTGTGAGAAGCAGCAGGTTCTGCTTTCAGAACAACACAGTCCTTGACCAGATTGTAAAAATTTACAGAAGTCGGATTTTTTGGTGTACCTTGACAGTTTTTGTAGATGAGATGTGAAGATGTTTTCATGATCTTTAAAACTTCATCAGCAAATGTGTTCGAAATGCTGTGTTATATCCTAAGCTTAAACAAAACTCAGTTGTGAGTGCCAGGCACAGTGCAGTGGCTGTGTGTCACCCAGCTTTATGAATGAAGCTTGTTTGGCTTGTCCCTGACATTTTGCAAGTGTTCCAGAAAGTTTGGTCTGCATTTCCAAACAGTAGCAAAACCACTCAAACTTTATGTTTCGGTGCTTTTCTACAAACATTTCTGTAAACTATTTTGATAGCACAATCTAAGGTTCCTGCTGAGCAGTTGCCCAGAGCTGCATTGCTTTGAGGATGAGATCCACATCATGAGATGAGAAGGTGGCTCTGGAATACTGAGAAGCATTTGATTTTCCTGAAAAAGAATATTGAAGTAGAAAGTGGCTATGGCAGCTTTCTTAGAGATAATGAAGAGCAAGCATCCGTGCTATTTCTGTGGCTTTTTAATAATGTATTTTTGCACGGGGTCACGTTACTGGGATGAAAAGGCAGCTCTACAAATGGCAGCAGTGTCTCCTGCTGGTGTGTGCACACACTGCAAATGGGTTTATGGATAACAACTGCGGTGGGGACAAGCTGTGAGGCTCTTACTGAGCAGAAACAGATATTTCTCCTTCTGTGTTATGTACAGCTGAACACACAGAATCCAGTTATCTCTCTGCAGAGATTACTCTAGGCATGCATTTTAAAATGAGGATTTACATCCAATAATACAGCCAATTTCAAGCTTCTGAAATGGAATGAGCAAAGGAATTGTTCCAGAGATGGGGGAAGTAAAGCAAGATATAAACAGTGGTGTATTTCTGTTCTACAGATACCTTCTGGAGCTTCCTCCAGGCCCATCAGTCCTTTATCCCCTGCCTCTCTGGGGACCCCCATCTCACGAGGCAGCAGCTTCCTTCCTGTTGATTTTACCATCCCTGCCAGTCCCCTTGGCTGCCTGGACACCTCAGCAGCCAGGCACAGGATTGCCATCAACCCTCGGAAACAGAAAGGCTTTACCAGCAAGCATCAGCTACCCCTCCAGGTAGGTGTTTTCTGAGAAAGAATCCCTGAGCAGAAGGAAAGGAGTGTGAGTTTCTAATTATTATTTTAACTATTTAAATTTCTTTTTTCTTTCCTATCCATGTTCCTTTACTTCTTCCATTGGAAGTAGTACCTCTTTTGCACCAACATTCAAAAAATTCTCTGAAAACTTCAATATCATGGAAACTGAAGAAAAGTGCAGTTTTTGGTTTTAATTATTTAGCCAAAAATTGTGGGTTATGCTTAATTTGTTTGAAAAGATAAATGTCAGTTTTAAAGAGATCCAAGTCTGTTTTTACAAGTCTAGTTCTTAACTGGAATAGTACATTACCCACGGTGTTGGTAAATTACAGGATGGAGGTTTTGTGTCATTGATTTGAATATTCATAAAAATGCATGTGTATAAAGTACAAATTTTGTGCATGATTCTTTAATAAAATATCTTCACTTCTTTAGGTGGAACAGCTGGAAAATGAAGCAAGTCTTCCTGCAACTCCAGAAAGGAAGGGAAATTCAACAGAATTACTTGAGAGTGACAAACATAAAAGCGACTGGGAAGGTAATGAAGACAGAGGTATTGCTATTTTGGGTGCTTGAACTCTCCTGCATAACACTGACCTGTTTGAATTGTAAATCCTTTCAAACTAGGCATCTTTTGGTTCTATAATATTAAACCAATCCTGGCTTCTAAATTGTTGTGAAGGAAAAAGTCAAGTACACTGAACAAAGTGATGCTGAAATTGTGAACTTTGAGGGCAGCATTAAAAAAACCATGAGGTGAAAGCACCACGCTCAGAAGTACCTGCCTTATGCAGCTGGCTGGACCTCAATGAATGTGAAACTAAGTTCCTTGACGCTCAGAAAAACCTTAACCTCAGCATTGTATGTTGTGTGTGTCAGGTGACTTTGATTGGTTTCTGTTTACTGGATCTTCCTTTGCCACTCACCCTGAGAGAATTTTCAGGTCCTTGTAGATGGCTTCCCTAGGCACACACATGAAGAAATGTCTAGGAAACAGTAGTCTTACAACTAAGGGCATGCACAGGAAACAGCTAAACAGCAACTAATGTGTTATACCTGAAACAGACAGAAACTTTCAGCCATTCCCTGGATTAGGCATGATCAAACTAAAACTTTTATTAGTCTCTCACTTGGACAGCCCGTTTCTAAATAGGCTCTGAACATTATTTGTCAGCAGTGCCCAGATAGGGGCATTCATGTTAAAGGACTGCACTATCTGAAATGCATTAGTCATATGAATGATGTTTGAATTGTAACCTTTAAGGGCACACTCTTTTCCTCTGCTTAATACAGGATTATCAGCCCAGGTGGGACACTGTGCAAAGGAAGGTGGTTTTAAGGAAACACCAGGTGTAAAAACTCCCACTGATGCTGCCCCTGATTCTAGTGACTCCACACTTGTGGTAGAAGATCCCTGTGCTTTGCTGCAAGAGGATGGGTGCCTTCCTGATGTGGACCATCACTATAGAGCAGCCACACTCCCTCTGAGGCGTGAGCCTTCTCCAGTAAACCTGGAAGAACACCACAGTGGAAAAGTGTCTTACTCTGCAGAAGGGTCTGGTAATGAACGGAAGGTGCATCAGCAAAGTAGCAGTGCTGAAGTACCTGCACTTCCAGAACTGCAACTCCTTGAAGGAGAAGCTGTTGTGTCTCCAGATGTACCAGCAGCTGACTTGTTCAGCAGTAATGTGGAAAGAGTGGGCATGGATATGTTGCCACATGTTGCACAAAGTTCCTCTGTAAATTCTGTGGATCCAAACATTAAAACCCAGGAAAAGGGGGGTCCACTGTTTTCTGGCAAAGAACTCTGCTTTGGTACTTCTGGGATACATTCCAGCCATGCTGTCTCAGATATTGCACTGAGCACTCCACAGGTTGTGGTAGCCAACTCAGGGTCTTGTTCTGACTTCAAGACAGCAGCTGCTTTGAGGTGTGAAAAGAGTTCAGTAGCAAAAAAGGACAAAGAAACTTGTGAAATTATGGAATTTCAGTTATCCAAGGATTGTGTAGAAAAAAAAATAGACACTGCTGCATCTGTCTCAGAAGCAGTTTGTGTGGTACCTTGCAGTAAATTGGAAGTATGTTTTAAAGCAGAAACTGCTCCTGTTTCAAAGAGTAACCAAGGCAGTCAACAGGCCAACACATCATACATGTCTGAAAAACTTTCCATTGGGTGTCTTGCTTCTTCAAGTTTGGCTGGCTTGAAGACTAATATATCTTCTGATGCTGACAGTAAGGAGTACCAGATAGGCAGTGCAGCTTCTCCCAGGAAAACAGCAGAAGGCAATCAATCATCAGATGAAAAGGTCAAAAGTCCGCTGAAGAATGCTTCTGCTAAACCAGTCAGATTTACCATTGCACCAGCATGGCAAAGATCTCTCTCTGGGGGTTCAAATTCAAAGGAAGATTCCTATTCCAGAAGTTCTCCAACATCCCCTATAAGACCAGAGTTCTTTGAAGGAATGGCAAAAGAACACACACGTTTTGATGCAGTTATGCAGGAATCAGCAAAAACCAACTCAGATAGAAATGATCGAGATTGTAAGGACAGAGAAATGCATTTGAATTCTTTTATGGAGTGGGCTGACTATGAAACACAAAACTTTGAGAACCCATTTGGGGTCAAACTAAGAAGAACATCATCTTTACTAAAATACCAGAATGAAAGCCGTGTTGAGCCTCCAAAGCCGATCCCCTCAGCTGTACCAATTGCTTCTTCTGCTTCAGTCAAGGAGGATCAGAAATTGATGGGCACTGGGAAGTCACCTCCAAGCCTCCCTGTCAACACAAAATCAGTTGTTAAAAAGACAGATCTCCTAGAAGACAAAAACCCTGCCAAGGCGAGATCAGAAGAAGTGGCAAAGAAGCAAAATGGTCAAAAACCTTCAGGTATTTATGCTGTATTTGTATCCAAACATTGTAGAAAACAGTAGTCATGTAAAGAGCCTTGGCAGAGTGGCACAAAAAAAAAATCCTCTTGGCTGAGAACCAAATTCAGCCTTGAGTTCATCAGCACTATAATTTAATTGGCTTGATGATTTGGCCAGTCAAGAGAATTCTTGTCTTATCTTAATGAAGGGTGTGTTCCAGCAAGAATAACAACAGAATAATGGCTTAAATACCTCTGAAACATTTCTGATACAAGGTATTTGTGCATATAGTTTGAGTTTTAACACAGCTTTTTAGAACTTGCTGCAGTTTTGTGATTAAAAAATCAGACTGCAGCTGCTCAAACCTTAACTAAGAATTGCATTAGGTGTGATTATTGTTTTTTAACATTGATTTAATTTAAAATACTTTAAAAGTGACAAGGCAGCCTGTATTTTACTGCCTATGTGAAAACAATTATTATTGTCGTACTCATTTAATCTGCAATGGAAGGATGTGGTTTCAAAGGCAAACTCCAGTTCACAATGACCTCAGTGGGACATCTGCCATTGACTTAGACAGAAGCAGAGTTGGGTCAAAACCTCAAGCATAAACAGAAAAAAACACTTATTGCCAAGGACAAAATCATCGGGGAAGGTAATTTTATCTCCACCATGCTCAAAGGGTATTACAGATGATGAAGGATTTAAATGTGAAGCACTAGCTTTAGGCTGACTTGACCTAAATCCCTTCTTTACTTCAAAAATGCTTCTTTTGTAGAAAAAGTCTCTCCATATTTGGAAACTGCTTCCTCTGAGCCAGCTTGGGTCTCCATGGCGAAGCTAAAACAAAAGGGTTTCCAGGACCATCCTCTTGCCAAAGAACGTAAAGATGAAGACAAAGCTTTGACCAAAGTGGATCAAGAGGAGGTAGAGTACTTGTGTGGGTGTGAATCCTGCCCCAGATCACCTGGGTACTTTTGCAAACTGTTCAATATTGTCTTCATGGGAGGTGTGTTGTGAGCACTACTCAAAGAGAGTTGCAGGCCTGGCCTCTAAAACACTGGGACAGACAACAGATGTCAGTGAGCAAATGCCTGTGCCTGCACTGGCACAGGGATTGGATTGTCCTGTATGTTCCTTTGCACTGCTCAAACCTGAACCTTTGCAGAGCTTTTTTATTGCCCAGAGCATATTTATGTAGCTGCTTTCAGTTGCATTGGCTTCCTCACTGCCTTCTCCCTCCTTCCCACAGGATGTGCCCAACCATCCTTGCCTGGCTTTTGCTGCATTTCCACAGCCAGGTTTGAGAGGTTGCCAGGGGGAGCTTTATGAGAGCCCATGGCTGGCAGTCAGTTGCATTCTTTTCTTCTCTCCTCACGCTGTAGCAAGAGATCTGTGCTTGTGAGGACACACTGAAGAAGAATACGCCTTCCAGCTCTCAGGACAAGAAAACACAAATGAAGACTGGTGTCTGGTCTGCAGCAGCAGGTATTTTTCTTTTCATACTGGCTACAGTTTGCACCAGTAAATGGTGTGGGTGGCAGGTGATAGGGGAAGAGAGGAACCATTTTTATAAACAGCACACTTTATATAAGGCCTATTCAGGCCATGGTTTGTGTATAAGTCAACATAATGGCTTGTTCACTCAGCAGAGAAAGCAAGTGAGGAACTCTTATCTCCACTGCCAGTTCATGAAATGGCATATAAACAATCTGGTGATTTATTACTGGCCAAGTCAGTGCTAAAGAATAGCAGTTGAAGTTGGAGAGTGTCCAGAAGAGAGCAGCAAAAAAGGTCAAGTCTTCTAGATCGCCAGTCAGCCAGGAAATACTGATAGGAGTGGAGTTGTTTAGTCTAGAAAAGACAACTAAATTTTCTGCAGAGGACAAGATTAGCCTTTATGGCCTGTGTGAACTTAAAATGCACCAGGGGGGATGTTTAGCTTAGATGTTAGGAAATACTTTCTAACAATCAGAGCAGTGAGGTGTAGAAGAGTGTGGCTTGTAGATGGAGACTGTGCAGTTTCTGTGGCTGGGTGTGTTGGATAGGTAAACATGTATTGAGAATAATTTAGGTAGAGTCAGTTTCACCCTCAGGTGAACACAGAGGCTGGATGGCCTCTCTTCTGAACATTTAGCTGTGTTTCTCTCTATTAAAGATGCAGGGGAAGAGTGTTACTCACTTAGTGACTCATATTACCTCTCCCAAGGCTTCTGCTGGGCTGCAGCTTCTCCCTCCCTCCTTACTCAGTGTGGTGCCAAACCTCAGAGAGGCACTCCAGCTACATACAGATAAGTCAGTCCTCCAGCTGTAAAAGCATATTGTGCTAGCTGAAAGCTATTGATTGCAGATATTGCCTAAGTAGATAAGAAATGCCCCACTGTGTCAGAGCTGTGGCCATTCCATTGCTGTAGCTGACACAGTAAGAGATGCTGCCTAGAGAGAGCACATGTACCTGGACCCTTTCCCTGAGTAATCCAGCAGCACCCAGAGTTCTTGTACTAGAGATATTTGGGAGTACCTCTGTGCTGCTCCCTGTAGTAGTTATTGCTTGAGCTGTTAACTTTTCTGAATCTACAGGTTCTACAATTTTAGCTCTCTCCCTTCCCACAGTAAGTGAGTGGCTCAGGATGTTTGCACCAACACAGAGGCTCTGATGTCAATTGCAGCTGACTTTGTGTGTGTGATTAAAATACCATCACTTTTAAAAAGCGTTCTGTTACAGGCCAGCCTCGTCTTACGGTTTTAGGTGCAAAGTGAGATATGAAACATAAACAGGCCAAGATTTTTGCTCAGATGAGCCTTCCTTTGAAAGGCTGACTGGATTTCTATCTATTGCATCATCCTTACCTTGGAAGCCAGCAGCCTTTGGTCAAAATTCAGAACTTCACAAATTACTCTGCTACTCGTTTACTAGAACTTGCAGTCTCTGTGGTGCTTACAGCAGAATTACAAGTTTCCTTTCCCAGAATTGGCCTAGTTTCCTGTCATCCAATGACTGTTTCCTCGCCTCCAGAGGTAGCATTTATAGGCATATTCTGGTGTCCTATGACTTGAACATCACAAAAAGCTCTGACTAGTGCTGGTGTTTAAGGAAAACACTGCTCTTCTGCTGCTCAGAAAGCCGGGCCTATTGTTTAGGAAATGTTCAGCACTGTCTACACATGAGTAGGAAATTTGGAATCCCAAATGTAAACTCCTCTCTTCTCTGATTTGGTTCCCATTAGCCCAACCAGGACTAGGTGAAAGTGCTGGTGGTGGAAAGGATGTAGAATTAATAGCCAGAGGAGTTACTTATTTGGATTTTTATTGTGCTTCTTACAAAGAAGGTTCTCTCCCAAAATGTGGAAATTAATTTTCAAAATCGAAATTTCAGTAACACTTGAATTCCTACCTCATCTTAGATACTTCTGAAAATTTCTTGTGTGTGTAGACCTGCAGCCTGTTTAATGGACACTGCACTTCCTCGAGTATTCTTAAGTACAGTTTGCCTCCTGCAAGAACTACCAACCAGCCAGAACTTTTAAAAGACCAGAGACCTCCTGAGTGAAAATAGGGAACTACTGTTTTAGCTCTGCTCATGGAGCCTGACTAATGGAGCTGATGGATATTTTCCATTGATTTCAGTGCAATCAAGATCAAATCTTCTTGTACTTAACATGGCTTAGACATTAATTTTGAAAAATTTCAAACAAGGTGAATGGAGCAGGCCTTTTATAAATAGAAACTCAAAGCCATCAAAGAAGCATTATCTGTATTCCTACATCCTTTGTGAGTATGACAGGCATCTGTTAGGCTGCATCAAGAGGAACACCAAATACCATGAGGATCCCACCATCATAGCTTACAAGTGAAAGTACATAAAGCAGTGGTTTGATTCCTATCTAGTATTTAATAGTATTGCTGGAGAAATATTTGCGTTGGCAGTGAAGACTAAAAAAATCTTTAAGTCTTCTCAGTATTGGAAAACGTAACTTTTAACTCCACAGCAAGCCTGGGGTAATCCTTATCCTGCAGCTGTTTTGTTTCTGTTTTCCTGCATACTCAGGAGTCTTACTCCTAGATTTTCTTGCTCTCACAGAGCAGAATTGGCCTGTGGAACTCCTTGCTGTGCATTTTAATAGAAATCAAGAGTTTGAAAAGTTAAGAAATTATTAACCAAGAATATGACTTGGACAAATAACTGGGGCTATAGTCTTCACATGCTTGAAGAATTTTGAAAAATTTTCCTTCATTTATCCAGGCTTAGACACTTGCTGTTTGAACTGAGGAGAAGATTTTTTGATGGGCACATTACTCACTGCTTAGTATCAATTTTCCTGTTGCAAAGCTGGTGCTCACCATTGCTGTAGGGACCACAGAGTGCCAGCAATAGCCAATTACCAATTCCTTGACTTATTGGTGAGTCACAAGCATTTTGGGCTGTAAAATAGTTTCTTTTGAGAGAAGAAAATATTATTGGCAGAAATTGAGTTTTTAACTCTCTAGACTTCTGTTGAGTGATGTCTATCTTCTCATGAGCAGGTAAAGTTGGACCTATTTCTCAGGAAGCATCTGTGGTTCCTGCTGTTGAAAAGGAAACAAGGCACTCCTCTAACCTGCCAATGACACCCTGCAGTCCTGCTGAACCACCCTGGCTGTCCCTGGCCAAGAAGAAAGCCAAAGCATGGAGTGAAATGCCCCAGATCGTACAATAGCAAATGACATGAGCATCCTTCTTTGCATTGCCAATAGCTGTGTTAACTACATCTAATCCCTTCTTTACTGTGACTTTTTTTTTTTTTTTGAGAAATAAGAGCCTTAAAACTTTTGATCAGACTGTTGTATGTAAATACAAAATGAAGAAATGCCATTGTGGGCTTAATTTGATGTATTAGGAAGCTGAGTATTTCCTACTACCAAACACTAGGAAAATTTGATTCATTTTTATATGCTTACACATCTGATGGTGATGTTCTAAGAAGACATGCTTCAGGCTTTTGAAACATTTCTCTAGCAAAATATGGTTTTAAAGTTTCAAAGAAACTTGTTCTTTTAAAAAGACCCTACAGTATTTTGTACAGTTTGTCTTTGAGCTAAGAAATTAATGTATGCTTTAGAATAGATACAATGCTGGGCACTGACGCATCATGAGTCATGGACACTGATGTCATCACAATTCTTTCTCTAGTGCTCTCTGATGGGCAGCCTGACTCTGCTTCAGATTGTTATGGATCTGTTTTGTGATAGCTGTAAGACCTGAACACATTGTGAGTTGCAGTGATTCTGGCTTTTGTGGGGTTTGAAGTCTCAGTGCTGTTGGTCTTGTGCTTTGCTCACAGATACCACTGGAATGGCCCAGAGCTGCACACCCTCCTGTGCACTGGAAAACCACCACACTGCAGATATAGTCTGCTTTTAGTTATACCTTTAGAAATCTGGGGTAAATTAAATATTCTACTAAAAAAATCCTTCCTTTCTTTAATTATGGCTAATAATGATTTTTTTGGTGAGATTCCTCAGCCAATTGTCTCTCTTAAAGAGTGTGTTGGGAGAGAACTTGCTCCTTAGAAAGTGGCATCGTGTTTTCAAGAAATGCCACTCTCCATGTTCATAAGGATGTATATTTAGTCAATTGTGTCTAATGTTAGTCATAAAAGGAGCATCTGCTTTCTTTCTTGTCTCATCAGTCTTTAACCATGAACTCAATATCAGTCTGAGAACGTACAGATGGAACAGGATTATCCTCTCAGGGCCTGATCTTGCAGTCACTCAAACTCACAAAAGTTTTGCTATTGACTTTGAAGGATGCAGGCATTTGAAAAATAAGTTTTGTGAAATGATGTTGGTGGCTTAAGAGACAGTGGCACTTACTGGTCCTTCCAGTTCTTGCATCATTGCACGTTTATGTAGTTTTTGTTTACAGTGAGTGCAAAATTTGAAGGCTGACTTGGCTGCTGGACTGTTTTTAGCTGGAAAGTTGGTCAGAATTTTTAAAGGAAAATATTATCTATTGATAGGATTAACTGCAAACCAAAAAAAATTTGGTTTCAGATCAGCTCAAGTAGGACTTTAATCTTCCAGTCTTGGCCTGAATTTAATATGGAGCTTTTGCAATTTGAAAACAGTATTAATTAGGAGCTAGACTGTGATTTTTTTTTATTTTTAATAGATGTAAGAAAACTTACTTGCCCAGAAAGGCTCAGAATCTAGACATAGTATTTATTCTGGATTAACACCAGAAAGAGTAGAGTTTCACATTGGCTTGGTAATCGATGCCTGCTTTGTAACTTGTTTTTCCTTGCTTTAGGGAGCATATCTTTCCTTACAAAGAACTGAAACATTTGTATTTTTCTGAAACTTCTGAGTGTAATGTAAATTACTATACTCAGCTTTGATTCCTGAAATTTGGTACAACTGTCATCCCACCACAAGCTTACTGACCCTGTGTTAAACACAGGCCTTTCTATATTTAGCAAACTCTCATTCTCTAAATGTGGATTGTGATTCTTCACCCAAAGTACTGCAACAGATGCTATGATCTCTCTTTCCCTGTGTTTCCTTTTGATCTTAATATTGTTCCTGTCTTTTATGTTTGGTATGTATATATGCTTTTGTAATCCTTGCTTTGAAGGAACCCCTTTTGTATTCCATTCCCATATTTGGTTTACTATTAAATGCTGTTGCCAGTAATGATGATATAATTTCTGGGAAAAGAAGAGGGTTGGATGGCCCTCATTCATTAAGGAAGAAATAAAAAGAGGTCTTTGCTCAATATTGACTCTATACATGGATAAACTGCATAGATTTTGTTTTGAGGTGATTTTATGAGGCTTAAGACTGATCACAGCTGGTCAGACTGAGGAACTTTTCTAAATCTAAGTTCAAAACATCATGAGAGAGCTGATGGCTCTTGTTCTGGAGTTATTGCACCTTCAATGCAGGGTTGGTTTGAAGGGAGGCACTCGTGGTCACAGGAAGCCTTGAAAATACTTGTTTGCATGTGTTCAAAGAAGCTGCTCTAGGACATTTTTTTAAAGTGCTTTAATAAAGAAGGAAAACAGAAGAGAATCATGTGATGTATATTTGAAATTCACTTGCATTCTGGATTTCTGCAGTTAATGTTTTCAAGTCTCTCTGTGCAGCTAAGAGAACAAAAAGCGTGTAGAGAAAACATCAAAACTGAGTCTCATGTAATCACAGGAGGTTAGAAGATGGGATTATAAGCTAATGTTGAAATTTCAGTGATTTATTGCTGCATTTACAGAAGTTGGTAACTCTATTAGCATGGTTTTGATTTCTTGTTGTCCTAGTGTAGTTTTTAGGTGTTCAATCAGTAAAAATAACTAATATAGTACGCTCATTTTGGGTGTTTTTTTCTAGACACAGTTACTGTCTTTGCAAATAAGCTGTGTTGAAGAGCAGAGTTCATTGCAGAATGTCAGAGTGAGGTTTTGTGTCTCAGAATCTGTAGTGGAGTGAGTAGGAAGCTGTCTCTGGAATTCCCTGTGCCTGGGAATTGGCTCTGTGTGACAGCAGAGGGTGCTGGTGCCATCCCTGAGCAGCGCAGGAGGATTTCAGTGAGTGTTTGTATGAGCACTGTCACAGTGAGAGGAAAGCACTAAACATTTGCCTTCTCATGAAGAAATTTGGGTAGAGAGGGCCCCTGTAATGATTACATTATGATCTCTTTAAGGGCTGTTGTCTAAAATAAAAGATGTAATTTGCTTTGAAGTGTTGAAATTCTCAGCTCAGAAAAGCTGCAGACCTGAGTGTGTGCCACCTGCTCTCCTAAGTGCTTTCCAGATCAATACAGGAAAGATATTAGCCTGTGAGGGTACTCTGTCCTTTAGAATTGTTCCTGGAAGAGGATAGATCTGAGGATACAGGTAATGAGAGATGTGATTAGCAGCCTAACAAAAAAGACAAACCTTTCTCTCTGTCTTCTCCTCCAGTGTTTGTTAGCCTACCTCTGATTTTCTTAGAGATTTATCCTGGTTATAAGATTTGACTAATTTGTCATATCAGTGATCACCAAAATGTTAGTAATGATGATGTTGAACTTCTTGGGGAATCTGAGCATCTGTTTAATATTCTGACCTTGATTTGCTTGCTATACTATAGAATTCTGTCTCCTCTACTTGTCACGAAGCAGTGCACCCAAAGTATCAATGTTTGTTACAGGCTACAGCCTGGAGTATTTCTTAGGGCAGAGGATCACTGAAACCCCTCTTTTTCATTGAAAACAGCTTTTTTTATGTCATTTATGGAAGTGGGCAGGTGAAATAAACTGTACATTCTGAACTTGGAACACAAACCCATGCATCTATCCTGAACAAAAAGGTTATTCAGGTATTTCCAGCTGGGTAGCTAGAGTGGCATGGCTTGAATATGAGTGAAAGTTCAGCTTGAGAAATGAAAGGCTGAGAGTGGGAAGCTACAATTCAAATTACTCTTCCATAGTGGGAAGGGCAGTGAAAGAGACATTTAAATAGTGGCTTTTCCTGCATTTCTCTCTGCACAGAAGGGATACCAGACCTTGTTGCTTTGAACCACGTTAAGTAGGTGAGCACCATGACTGCACTGCAAATCAAAACCTGTTGTGAACTGCTGATCAAGTCCACAGCAGTGCAGCACTTTAAATGGAATAATCTGTGCATTAAAAATGCAACTTCTCAGGAGCGAGCTAAGCCAAAGTTTAGCAGCTTCCTCTGACTTGAGGGGCAGATTATTGACTATGGAAAATGTGAGATGCTATTTTTATTCTCATTGTGCTAGGAGTGATGTAAAAATAAGCTATTTTAATAGCTGTTTATTTTTTAGAGGCAGTTCAAAGAAGAAAAATCTAGAGGCAGATTATCTAAACAGGATTATTAATTGTCAGTTCTTGGACTGATCTGTAAACCAAGTTAGTCCCTAACCAAGAAGCAGATATGGAAATGGGTGAAATGTGCAGTATTTAACTTATATAATTTTGTATGGTGTAGAAATAGAAAGACAGAAGAAGAGATTGATTGACATAGATAACCTACAGGGAATAGGTTGTTTGGTACCTGGAAGACTCGTTCCAGCCTTTCTTCTCTCTGCCTCAGAATGTATCACTTCCCTCTCTAAGCATTCTTACTTTTCATTTGTGGGATCAAACCAAATTTCTACTTAACCTGTTTTGTAGTCAGTCCTATTTTACAGAATTTAGATGAAAAGCTGACAAAACCAAGATCACGTGTCAATGCTGGCAACCATTGTTCAAAGTTCACCTTAATCTATGTGGTTAAGCTAATACTTCATTGCATTTTCCCTATTATACCAATTCTCAATTAATTTTGATTTACAGGTATTTTTCCAACACAGAAGGGTGGGGTTGAATGCTTTAAAATTAGAGCCTTTCCACATTGCTTAGGAATATGTTCCTGTGGCATTGAGGTAACTTCTTCCAAGTTACACAATGAGTTCACTGCAGCAGCTGCAGCAATGTATGGGAAAAGGTCGAAGTCCTGGGGCTGTGTTGTGTTTCCATAGAGTTTAAATTCCATGCAGCAGCCTCCCCTCATGGAGTCAGTGGCAGTGCTGAGAGCTGACAAAGCAGGAGGGGATGTTGCTGGTTGGCTCCTACTCAGGCTGTGCTAAATGTCTACGTCACTGGTGACGTGGGAGAGGGGGGTAAAGTGACAGTGACTGAGCAGCAGTGCAGGGGTGACTTGCACCCCAGTGGTGCACATTTACCAGCTGTGCCTGTGGGATGAAATAACTTCACTGGACTTCGTGAGCTGTAGAAATATGTTTTATTCATAAAGGAGTAAATAAAGTGACATTTCTGTCACAGCTAGATGTACAAATTAGGATATAACTACATTAAACTAGAACTGTGTTTTAAACATAAGAGGCATTAGCTCCGTTTGGATCCTGAGTCATACATATTTCAAAGAGGAGGAATAAATATATGTTTTAGTACAGCTTTTAATTCGTAAAGGGAGTTCTGCCCAAAGATGAGGACCTCATCTGTAGCTGCATGAAAAGAAATCAGAACCGAGCCTCATTTCATGGTTCTGTCTCACTCTGACAGAACAATTTATTACGTAAGCATCCTTAGTGTTATGATCCTTATAAAAAGAATAACTGTCTCTTTTCTTTGCATTGTTTATAAAATAAGAGCTTTGGTTGTGAGATGTACTACAGATTGTGGTAGAATAATCACGAAATAATTGCATGTAAAGTGTTAGAAGAATCAATATCAGTTCTTATTTGCTATTTATTTAATAATTTCAGAACATGACTTGTGAAGCCCAAATTCTGCAAAGTGCTCCATCATGGTTCAGTGCAGGCTGGGGCTTGGGCTGACCCCTCCAGAGGTGGATTGCAGGTCTAGTCCTGCTCTTCACTGGACACAATGCAAGCAAAGTGGAACAAAGGCTTTCAGAAAAGTGAGTTATTTTTTTAATAGCGAACTATGTCATGCAAATTCAAACTATGTAACTCAGGGGTTAATATGGCATGGGATGTGTGATGAAGTATAATGTTGCAATCTAGAGTCCAATCATACTTGGATGTTGGAGAAGCTGGGTGTTACCACTTACTCCTGGGAACGCAAGCCTGGTAACCAGGTTGCTGTGGCTCTGGGGCTGTGCTCAGTCTAATGCCTCTAGGACAGGTGTTTGGCTTAAGCTTGCTGGGTGTGAAGGTCTTCACTTATTCCTGGTAATGCACCCCAAAATGGTATCTGGAGTGGTCAGAAGTTCCAAGCAAATGCATCTTCTCTAAAGCCACATTCAGTAAGTTGCTTCTGAGAGTTCCTTCAATCCCAGTGGGCAGTGGCTGCCCCATGCAGGGTGTTTGTATCTGTGCCAGAGGTGCCCTGCACCTTTGGCTTTGCATTCAGACAACAGAGAAGTGTTTGTGCAGCTTCAGTTTAGGGGCTCTCCTGAGGGAGCTGTGGCCAGTCCTTGCCCTTCCCAGGCAGGTGTGTTCCTTGGCACATTTGGGCAATCTGGCTCCGTGGGTTTCCTACAGTGCAGGTGTCTTTATGACTGCAAGCGGCTGATTTGGCCCAGTGTGCTCAGTTTACATGTACAAACAATCTCTGCAATTTCCCCAAAGTCACTGAAACTGCAGGAGCTGAGTGAATGTAATTTGTTTGTGCTGGTTTTTATCTTATTCCACCCTTTTCCTATGGATTTCACCTTTGAAGGCAGTAACTCAAAAGTGGGAGTATACAGACACCCTGCACTAATCCATTTTTAGAGCATGCCGCTCCTTTCAAAGGGCACTGTGTATCTCTCGAAAGCTAATGACACAGCAGGAGGAGCTGGGATGGAACGGGGGGATGCCTGGACCCCTCTGTTAGAGGGCTTACAGCGTGGCAGAGCCCATTCCCCTCCCTGTTTGACCTTCTGTGCCCTGCCCAGCCGGAGACCTGGCTCGGGAGCAGAGGGTGAGGCGGAGGATGGGATGTCCGGGTCCATCCCCGCTCCGGCCCCGGGGCTGAGCGGGAGCCGCCGCCGCTCTTCCCCCGGGATCGGTGGCTCGGCTTCCCGCGGACGCTCCGCAGGCGGCTCAAAGCCCTGGCATTTGTTTACTCTCCCCTGGTGTTTCCCTCGCTGTGCTGATGTAACCAAGGCCGTTGCATAATAACCTAGTCCTCAAAATTACTTTCTCTTAGCTTTTGCCATGAGAAAGGAGTGGAGCCAGCAATGCTGGCGGTGTCCAGAGCCAGAGCTGATGGAACATCTGATTCCTTTGCCTCGGACAAGCAGCTTGTCAATCTTCTCACTCTGTTTAATAATGGGAATTTCAGAAGTGTGTGCACACACTTTTGTATTGACTGAGCAGATAAAAACAACAATTTTCTGGACGGAACTCATACTTTTGCTAGACTTTTGCATTTGGTTTTATTAACAGAATGGTTCTGTTACCACAGTACTGCAGTAAAGATTTTTTTATTTAGGGAGTGACCTAAACAGCAACAGCCTTTATGCAATTTTCCAAAAAAATGTAAAATAGCAAGAGGATTTCAGTGCTAAGTGGCACTTCGGGCTTTCTTTCAGATCTGAGAAACAGTTCTGTCAGACAGGAACAAATCTGCTAAAGCCAATGGAATTAGTTTGGTCTAAATAAGATTATAATTGGGCCTTTCTGTTTCTGCATTGCTCAAAAATAATCCCAGTAAACAACTTGAGGTCAAGTCTCCCCCTAGCTATGCCAGAACTGTGTTGAAATTGGGGGAAATTGCCTCAAATTCACTCTGCCTGACTGCATACAGTGTAAAAATGGTCGAATATAGGTAGTTTCATAGGTAGCCCTTCAGAACTTGACTTGTAATTAACAGTTCTAGTCTCTTACTAGAATCACTGTTGTGTTGGCTTCTTTGACTTCCTCAATGTCACTGCAGACATTCCTTCCCCTGAGCTGTCCCAAGGTGGGAGATTTCACAGGCTGACCACAGCCAAATTGAGGTTTGGTTCTGTGTGATGTGGAATTGTAATTCAGATCCACTGCTCTGGTCCAAACTGGGATATGAACTCCCTCAAATCATGGGGATATTTGGAGGATTGTTGTTGTTTTTAAACCCATACAATTTTCTTGTTCTTATAAACAGTATTAATTTTGGACTCACTCTTTTAATATACAGCCTGATAACAGAATAGCTGCTATTATCAACACATAATCATAAATATTTCTACTAATAGCCCAAGCCTAGCATTCTGACACTAATTAATCTGATTATGCTTAATAATAAATGTAGTAATGCTTTGGACATATTTTTTAACTGGTGAGGCTGTTACTCAGTTTTGGCTACAGTGTCATTCACTGAGCTAGGGACTTACCTTGCTTGAAGGCAGTATAAATCCCTGGCTAAAAAGATGACTCTCTCTGTATTTCTGGAATCATTGAACTAACCCTTTTTTTTTTCTTTATTCTTTGTAGTGCATTGAAAGAAATCAATTTATGGCAAATAGTCTGTCTAAAGCACGAAAAATAGTTTTAGGGTAGGACTTAGTTTATTTTTGCTTTCTGAAGTCTTTGATGAGTTAACTGCTGTGTGCCTAAAGCACAGAAATGAGAGCTAAACTGAATGACCTGTGACCATTTATTGCCACAGAAGCAGTGAAATACCTGTGTCTAACACAGGCCTGTGTTTGGAGGCAAATTTTCTCTAGCGAGGAAGGGCTGAAAATAGGAAGCTGATTTTCATTCTGGTTTCCCAGAAAAGTGTGTGTGTTTTGGCTCCAGAGAAGGCAGGGAGTAGACACAGAGCATTTGCCTGTTTTCTACAGGATACTCCACTTCACTGTTACCTGATACCTATTTCCTGGAATTTGTTCTGAAAATTTGCCTTCTAGCACTGGTTTGCTGTGGAAACTTGTCCAGCATCTTTTATACTCAGGTGAGACAAAGCTTTGTGAGATCTGCAGGTGCCTGCAGGACTTGTGGGTGGTTGACTTTGACCAATGTGAAATGATGGTTTCACATTCAGTGCCTTTGCTGAGCTACCACTGATGCCAGCTGCCTCCACAGAATAAGCCCAGTGTAAACTTTTCTTAAAAGATTGAGGAAAAAGTTGTTCTCTGGCAATGAAATGCTGTTTTTATTTTAGGCATCTCAATGTATGAGTGAGGAAGTAATCTGATTAGCACATTTTCTAGAGAAATGAACCAATGGGAAGGTGAAAATATTAATAAAAGATAGAGTTGATTTATACTCAAACTGGCCTTTAAATTTGCAATATATGCTGTAAGAACATGCTTATATAACGTCTATTTCTATTCATAAAGGTTTATGTGGGTCTATATTGAATTATGCATTTAAAATTAATCCACTGAGGCAGCCCACTGAGATGCCACTTCTCATTTAGTAACTGCATTAAGGACTTTGTGCTTCATTTAGAAACTGTGAGAAGCTTGCTTTGTGCTGTGGAGAGGAACTGGCCTGCCAGATTCAGACTGGCTATTATAGGGTCTTTAAAACAACCACCTCTCTGTCTCTCTCTTTCCAAGTTACCGTAAAACTCTATTCTTGTCTCGTGTGACCCAACTCATGCAGCTTGGCTGAACCTGACAGACCCAACTGACTTGTGTCAGATTCTGAGAAGAGATTAATGAAGATTTTCTTCAGGGGTTGGGAACAGCTGATTCTGCCTTTGTGAGGCTGTGGGCACCCAGAATGAACAGATGCACACATTAGGTTTTTGTACCTGCAGCTGTAATTCAGATTTATTAAGTATTTTGTTTGTGTAGCTTTCCAGTTCCTCAGACATTGCAAAAGGGTCAAGAGCTCTTTTAGATGTTTACATGGATTTTATTCTAAGAAATCTTAGACTCTTAATTTGTCTGATTTGCCTTCTTCAGAGTACAATTATGCTGCAAAAATGGCATTGTGAGGCTCCGTGTTGTGTCTGACTAAACTTCTTTGGCTTAAAAATAAAAGTGTACTAGTTCTGATATTCACACTAGTGTAAAGTACAGATTGACATATCTACAAAGCCTGTCTTCTTGATCACAAAAAATGACTTGTTGTGGGAATGAGTGCCTTTATTGACTCTGGGCAAACCTGTTGTCTTCATATTCTGCTTTTGGTTGTTATTGTTATTAAGACAGTGCTTTGTGGCCTTAGTTTAAAAAACTTGTGATATACCTGGCAAGGCTCAGTTTGTTTTTCTCATTCTGGGAACTATGCTCATACTGCTAAAATATTCAAGTGTCTTCTGAATAATTAAGAAGTTCTGTGAATACTGACACTGAAGAAGTCTTCTCTCATGCAGAGTTGTGTATCTTCTCTTCTGTGTTTCCCCATCCCTTGTGTTCTCCACTCCACCTTGCAGAGTCCAGAGCCACCTGGCAGTTCACCACCTTCTCTGTGGGTGCACCTGCATGTTGGGTGATTGGCTGGCAGGTTGAAAGTTGAATGGAGGTGATAGAAATGTCAAAAAATCAGTTAAAAGTCAGCCACTTTGTTCAAAACTTCTCAGAGATGATGGACATGCAGAACCATATTGTAAGTGAAGTTCTGTATAAACCCAGGCTAAAAATACAAATAGCTGTAAGAACATTCTCTCATTTTTACATTGTCTCCATTTACCAAACTTGTTTTGTTTGCAACTTTATTTTTTGTGTGAGAGAATTAATATGTGTGATTTACTAGAGGGAAGCTAAGTTGAAAAAAGGAATTTTTATGTAAGTACAGAAAGTGCTTATTCCCCTGATCATTTTTATCTGCCACAGGATTAAATTCCATAGTCTAGATTCAACTGCTATAAAAATTTTTTCTCTTGCATGTGTGACTGCTGTACTAGATGAAGGTTTCACTGCTGCAGGGTGTCACGCAGCCAGTCCCAGAGAGGACTTCAACTATCAGGGTAGATACTTTAAGAAAATGCAGTAGGTAAGGTAAATAACATTCATATATAAGAGAGATATAAAGCAGTCTAGCCTTTGACAGATATGTGGCAAAATTAAGACTGAAATCCTCAAAGTTATTTAGGTGTCTCATTAATGCAATGCAGAACTGGATGCCTGAGTATTTAGGGACCTGAAGTTAAATCAGAAAATAATGAACATCTTCAGGAAAGTATTATCAAAGATTAAAATAGATCAGAAGTATATTCCTTTATGTCTCACCATTTTAAGGACTCCTTACAGGTTCACTTGTGTTTAGATTAAGGGTAAATAAAATCATAAAATTAAATGTTCGTTTTGATATGTGAAAAGCAACTGGTTGCATAACTCTTGAGTTATGAAACCTATATTTTTGTCCTCTGCATTCTGAACATCTGTGGCCTATATTTAATTGTAGTTTTCATCTTAAATTTGAAGAAACAATGTTTAGCCTGAAGACAAAAGTGATCTGTGTAGTGAAATCAGCTAAATAGTGTGGCTGAGTCTCACTTGCTAATGGAAAAGGCACTTTTATACATGTTCTAACTTAGAAAATTTGTTCATTTGATAGTTTAAATACAGTTAGGACTACTTTGCTATTCTGAACAATGAAAGTATTAAGACATGGAGGGATTGTAACTCAAGAGGAACAGGTGCAGATGGATAGAAATGTGGGGCCATATTGCAGCATCAATTTTTAAGCAGAAATATGTACTGATTCCAGT
Organism: Petroica traversi; assembly: GCA_025920805.1. Lineage (NCBI taxonomy): Eukaryota > Metazoa > Chordata > Aves > Passeriformes > Petroicidae > Petroica > Petroica traversi. Next base: position 24,894,035 of record JAHLSL010000017.1, read on the forward strand.
AGGAAGTAATTCTGGTGAAATATTGATGAAATGATGTGATATGACCCATGGGCAGGAAATAATGAAATGTGCAAAGTAAAGCAAGCCAGTAGAAGTAGGGAAAATAATATGAAATGAAGAACCAAAAGCAATGAGCAACTTCAGAAGTAATACTCCTGAAAAGTCTGGAGAATGATATAGAAAGGTTTTCCATAGGATAATGATAATGTCATCAGCTTTCCCTCAGCAGTCCATACAGCCAGACAGCTTCAGCCCAGATTTGCAGTTGTGATCTGTGTTTTGCCATTGGTCCATATAATGGACTGGATGAGTTTTCTGTTTCAGTCAGCCTCCTTTTTTTGACATGTAATTCAAATCCAAATTCTAATCTGCATTAGTGACTCAGAAATCTCTAAGTGACATCCTTACTGAAGAAAGAAAAGATGGAGCCTTCATGGAGAAATAGAAAGGTGAGGTTTGAATGATGTTTCTTAATTTTTAAAATTAAGAAGGTTGTCAAAAGCTTCTGAGATGTTTGTGTTCAATTTACTTCCACATTAAATTCAAGGTCTCCCTAGGCTTCTTAGCCCATGTCTGAGTTGCAAATCAAGCTTCTGCAAGTATATATTGCTGAAAACAAAGCAGGTTAGGAAGTTTTAATTTTAAAGCAAATTCTGTTGTTAGATGTAAATCTCAGGTTTCCCAGGTGCAATCTTGAGGTAAAATCACAGTTTGCTCTCAACACAATGTGATTTATTTCCACAGAGGTAAGGAATTCTAAACTCCAGTTTCTGCCTGCACATCTCAGGAAATAGAGTTGGTTTGCCTGGCTTGGGATGGGCTGTTCAATAATGAGGTCTTGTTCCCAGCCATGGCATTAAAGAGCCTTATCAACGAGGTGTCCCAGTTAACTGAACTGAAGGTGGGAATATTTCCCTGCTATTAAAACGTAGCTTCTTGTATTCTGCCAGAGACATAATAAGCATTTTGAGAGTTTTCTAACACATTGCCATTCATTTCCCCACATTGGATCTGTAGATTGAAAAGAACACAAAAAAGGAGCCCTCAAACATACGCCAATAACACATGCATATTTATGCAGCCAGCAGTTCCCTTGTTTAAGGAGAATTAAATTTCATAATTTTCTGAAATAGCAAGGACATTTAAAGAGCATCTGTGGATTAGTCTGAGTAAGTTTGTTCTGTGAATTGCTTGAAAAGAAAACAGACTCTTCCTAGGTATTGCAACAAATTGTTCCCAGCACTTCAGCTTAATACAGTAAATGAAAATTCAGAGGAAGCAGCACAATATTGGATGAACCTGCTTCAGAACATTGGCTCAGGCCACAAAGCAAGTAATTAACAAGCTGAATGAAGCATTTAAGCCCACGCCTTATCATTTATGTAACTAACCTTTGAGTTTTGGACGCACTGGTATGCTGCAGTGAAGCCTACACAGTGTTTCTTTTATGTGTGTGTATTGAGCAAATGGGAAATGCATACCCTGCCATTTGTTTTTCACATTTTCAGCACTTATCAGAGTTCTCTGGCTGAGTGATCTTACATTGCAAAAATGTACGCCTCTTGGTCCTTTTTTCTGAAGTGCAGCATGAATCCAGACAAGCCTCAGCCTTGTTGTGTGTGGGGGGATGTATTCTACTTTTAAGGGTGCCTTTGAGCTTGTTTAAAGCATCATTAGTAGCACCAGAAAAGAATTAACTGAATGCCACTTTTCACCAAAGAAATGAGCAACAAAAGAGTGACAGGGATTCTGCAGAGTCCTTGTTGATGGAGGCAGCCTTCAAAAACAGCTTTGAAAACAAATCAGGAATGCTGTGAACCAATGAGGTCTCAAAAGACGTAGTTTCCAGCTTTGTCACACATCTGTTTTTCCCATCCAGAGAAATACTGGGCATGTTGGGAATGCTGAGACTGCTGATGACAACATTAGTTTCCTACAGAGCTCGTGAGATAGAAATGGAGTGTAACATCACCTCTGCACTTGGGAAATGAGTCATTTTGCTTATTAATGCTCTCACTTCTGTCTCTCCCTCCTGTTCTTTTCTCCATCACTTTATAACCAGACTTATTTGGAACTCTTGTGAGACAAACACCATTTCTCCTTAGCGGGAGGAAAATAAAATAGCATACTTAACATGGTTATATAACCCACTGCTACGCATGCCTAAAATGAGGTCATTTTGATTAATATATTTATCTGGTGTGCAGCTGTAGCAGGACATGTAATTGTGATTAAAAGACCACCGTTTTCTTTAGGCTCTTTGCAATAGCCTTCAGTTTTTGTAACTAATATCCCTGAACCTGATGGGAGTTAGCTGCTGGTTATGTCATAATTTGTGCCCTTGGGCTATGGTCCTAGCCCTCCAAACCTCGGAAAATTGTTATAGTATGGAAACACAATTTCCTTTCTCTCTTCTTTCCAGTCAGAAGTTAGGCAAGAATTCTGCACTAATCATGTTTATTAGAAGTAATCCAGCAACACATGCATAGGAGCAGGAAAGAGAACCAGGCAAACTGGATCTCCCTAAAGTTGGAAATGTTGCTGGATGATGGAGAAAGTAAAAAGATGAGTGATAAAGCCAGTTACAGTGAGCCAGGAGAAAAAGTGGAGCAGCATGCTGCAAATGCCTCTAGTATCATCTGTGGGAAAGAGAGAACGGTAGAATCTGCTTTTGGAATACAAGCAGATGTATTTTTCTTTTGGGATGTTGAACTGCCATTCTTCAAAGTTCTGACGCATCCGGTTCTATTTCGGTTTGATGACTCCTAACTAGACACGTTAGGCGGCTGCTGCTCAGAAGCCAGCATTTAAAAACACTGTTTTTCTGTTCCACTCTTTCTGGCAAAAAGCTCGTTATTCAAGTACTTGCTCTAACCTTTAGTTACCCTGGTTGCATAACTGGAAAGCAGCATCCCACCATGCACTTCTGTGACCCAGTTGTGCCTTTCCAGTAGTGACTTTATGAGTTATGAAAGGTGTGTCTGCCACATTGCTACAGAAACATTTACTCTACTGACCCTGATTTCCTAAATATTATATAGTCATTGTTCACAAAGGAGAAAAACAATGTAAAAGCATGTGAAAAAAACCTAATTCCGCTATGTTGAAAATCCTTGTGTATGGTCTTTAGCCTTGATAGTGTTTGGATTCCTCATTGATAAAAAAACCCAACTTGTAGAACCAATTTTAAAATCATTAATGCTTCAGTAATCTTTCAAAATGAATTTTAGATGGTACATTCAGTACTAATAGTCACAGTACAAATCATTGACTCATCCAAGGAAGAGCCTGAATAACAATTGCTTTGTTGAACTGATTTGCAGTCTGAATTGTGATATGCAGCTTTCACATTTTCTAGACTGTCTGCAGACTTGCTAAAATCCCTCCACATTATCGTATAATCTATTACCCTGTATTCTACTCATGATAAAACCTCCCTGTGGATGAGAATGAATTTCTAATGTCATACAGAGAAAACTGTTTATTGCTAGCATTACTTTTACAAAATGTTTCTGTAGCTCATAGAAAACAAAAGAGACATGTGCTTGGTTTTCTTTGCCATCACATAATACAGCATAAGTCTGTTACATAAATAAAGTCACTTACATAAATAGCTTAATTCTCCTTTCATTTATATGGAATTATAAATCAAGAGCAGATCTACTGAAACAAAAGATGTTACACTGGCATGAAACTGGTAGTGACAGCATGTGCATACTTTTGTTATATAGATTCTTTCAGCCAGTGATTTTTGGGCTTTAAAAACTTGAAAATCATCCTATCCTAAGAAGCAAAGTATTTATTATGTGTCAGCTGAAGGTTGGTCTTCTTAGCAAAGCTTGGTGTTTACATCAGTTTTCTAGTAGCCTCTGTATATAAACTTTTGGTATCGATATACAATTTATCTGTGTAGTTAAAACATTACTCTTGTCTAGTAAGCATGATGTAACCAGTTCTTCTGTTGTATAGGTTTTAGAGAATTTGCTATTAGTGTCTGATGATAAAAGCCTGTTTGAAAATCAGAAAGGCCTTTAAAAGCCCACCCTAGCCCTACAATGGTTTAGTAAAGCAGTTTGTACTATTCTTCCATCTGTGCATGTGGCCAAGAGGCTGAGAGGTGGCATTCCTTACCTTGTCCTTGGTTGTGAGCAGCATGGAGTAAAGACCATGGTTCCAACAGCAGAGGCTGAAGAACAGTTGAAACCAAGTCAGCACCTCTTTTGAAGATAAAACTGTTGCCACTGCACCTTTCACCCAGTCACACAGAGAACTATGGCACAATAAGAGCTGCTCCAAGATTTCGTGGCACCTCATTCACAGAATAAAAGCATATTACTGGCAGTCTTTCAAAGCTGTGGCAGGAGCTGTCCCATGGCACTGCCCTTCCCTTTGGCCAGTGTGACACAGGGTCCTGATCCCATGCACAGCAAAGGCAGCTCAGGCTCTTGTGCCAGGGAACAGGGGAGCAAAGGCTGACTGGAAGAAGTGGTTTTCCTTTAACTGCTTTACAGGATAGAAATCATCCAAAATTACTAATGATCATTTTAATATGAAGCATTATGTAAGTGTAGATGACTTTAGCATATTTCAAATACCATTTGAATCAATCTGTGTAGGTACTGTTATAAAACGAGGACATAGTGAGAAAGTAGTTGGGAAATATTTTGCTATCCTATATTTGGGTTAAATTCTGTTTCATATTGCATCTAAACCCCTCTTTTTTATAACCACACTTAAAGCTTTCAAAACTAAAGTTATGGCTTAAAAACAATAGTTTAAATCAATGTGTTCCCAAGAAAAGCTTCAGTTTTGACTATTTACTATTTCCTGATGAAAATGCATCTCAACCAAAGACTCCTCTGACCAGACACAAATGAGTTGTAGGCTCACCATAGGCCTTAGCCTGTGCCTGGATTCTAAAGGAAATGCAGAGCCTTTATATGGCCTTACATAGAAGGCCAGCAAGGCAACCTCTGCCCCCAGCAGTGGCTGGGGCTCAGGCAGCAAGTCACACGTCTGCTGCATCTTGCTTAAATGGCAAGGCAAAAGAAGCAGCCCATACATGTGTAGCTTGCAAAAAATTTCAAATCTTCCTATTTTTTGTAGAAAAAACTCTTAATATTAGATTTATGAGTAAAGGTAGCTTTCTCTGTGAAGTTGAGTTTGATAGCCGTATGGAATTTCTTGAATGGTCACCACTGAAAACAGTCCTTTCATCACCACACAGACACAGCTTAAATGTGGCTGGGATGCATTCCTGCCTGAGACTGTAAATGAAAAGGTATCCTGGTTATAGGTTTAAATCACAGCAACCTGTAAAGCAAATAGTAATGTATCAGAGGAAGCAAAGCCCCAGAGAAGTGCAGGGTGGTGCAGTCAGCCAGGCCTTCTTCAGCTCCTATTATTTTTACTTTACCACAGCAACAAAGAAGAGAGGAGATGAAATAAAACCAAACCCAAAAACCCGCAAAAAAGCAGCAGCATTTGCTGTCCTCTTTTATAACAACTTAGGTTTGAACAACTTAATTTCTATGGTTTGGCTTCTTCAAGTGTTTTTGTGTGACTGCAGGATTTAGGAGTTGTTCTTTGTTCCTTTATCTAAAACACCTACAAAAAGTTTCTCCCATGTAGTATTTGTTCACCTCTGTAGTTGTTATGCAAGCCAAAGAGTAAAGAAGACAAAAATTTTAATTAGGAAACAACTCTCCACACAGACTTTGTTGGTACAATATAGTTATAAGTACATCTACAAACACATACAGGTTCTTTGGACTATGATTTTTTAAAATATATTTTATAAGACAATGCAAACAAATCCGGAAAAAACAAATTACTTCAAACTTATGTAGAGGTAGCTGAACAGTACTCTGTCCAGTGATATGAGAGTATAACTTAAGTTTCATTTCAAGTTCATTACAGTGCACAAAAGGATGCTTTACAAACAAATGGAATATACAAGTCCACAAAACCTTTTATTTAAAATGGCTTGATAAATATATTTCTGGCACTCTTGTAACCACATAGCTTGATGGAATTAAATTGGACAAGTATATGGTTCCAAATTAAGACATCTTACACAGATAGTCTTTTGCTCCTCAGTTTTGTATTTCTCCTGTTTCTCATCAGGGAATTATAGAAGCTATTACATTGTTTTTGCTACACTTCTGCTCTGTAAACCTTTGTTCTGCAAATTGAATGTAAAGATTAAAAGGTGCATATGTTTTATATTTATAAAATATATGGCTATGACTATTAAAAAGCTCAAGAATGGCAATAACAGAATACAGGCACTTCTATGTGAGGGTTACTTTAGACCTTATGAAAATCCAACATTAGTAAGCACTTCACATGATACCTGGATGAGTAAGTCAATGTAATAGTTCAGGTTTTTATTATCCACCATTTAAATCCTGTCTAAGCAGATTAGTTTCTTTCTTGTTTCAGACAATATTTATTTAGCAAAGTATTTCAAGAGAGTGACTTTGCTCAAACTACCATTTTTTTTTCTATAGCCACAAGACTTTGAGTGTTTTGCTGGGCTTTGGAAATAAACCCCAGCTCCTAAACTACGTGCTGCACTAGTTACAGTTTCAGCTGTGAATTAAATGAGAACAAAGCAGGGACTGAAAAGAGGGATTGTGTTCAATTGATGTGGGACTCGGGGGAAATGGGGAGCACTACCCTACGTGCATATAGGTCCATGGGGTTTTTATGCACAAAAACCCTAGAGTTAAATTTCACTTTCTTTTTTAAATAAGTATTTGTGAACATGTTCTCCATTCCTAAACATTGCATTTAAATACAACTCCTGTCATTGATTTAAACACCAGTAAAACTTCAGCACCAAGTAGAAATCACTAAAAAGAAAATTTTTCACAATGAGAACAATCAGCCATTGGAATAATCTTCCCAGGGAAGTGTTGGATTTCTCAGCATTGGACACTTGTAAGATTTGGCTGGATAGCCTGCTGGACCATCTTGTCTAGACCGTGCTTTTGCCAAGAAAAGTTGGGCCAGCTGATCTTTGAGGTCCCTTCCAACCTGGGATTCTATGAATCTGTGAAAAGACCATCTAAAACAGAACTCAACTCTATGAAGCTGTTTCTCTACAGCATGGATTAAGACAGACCTGCTACATCCAAATCCACTTTTTTTTAAGTTTAAAACAATCTTTGGATTAATAAATCCATGTTTGAGGTGTTCTGTCAGTAAGCAGTCACACAGGACAGAAGGACAGGCCGAGCACATCAGCCATTCAGTCTGACAGCTGGTATCTCTTATTGCTACAACATCATGGAAGATATCAACACTTGAAAATAATCACAGAAAAAAAGCAAGAGGAACTTCTACAACTAACACCAGAATGTCACTTAGCATAAGGGCCTATCACACCATTTTATAATTTCACTATTAAAACTACTGAACTACTGTCTAAGCTATGCATTACTTATGCCCCCACAATTAATCAATACTTCTGACCACACAGGAAATGCAAGCTTGAGTCATGATTTGGTTTGTTGGGTTTTTTTGTTTTTAGCAGATGAGCAAGACTGGTTATAAAACGGGGTTTGGTGTCTAGAAAAATGTGAGCAGCTTAAATAAAATGCTCCCCCAATTAGTATTTCATCTGATCAATGCTATTTCTATAATTAAGCTGAAGGTATTTTTAAATCTGTTGAGCTGTTTATTCATGCCTGTGATAAATGTTGCATTTACATCCTTATGCTTATTTATGCAACTGAAAAAAAAATCAGTGATAGTGTGGCATACCTAGATTTTTTTGGTTTTAAACACAATTACTAAAATTTTACCATCTCAGCATAATGAAGGCTAAGGGTACCCCTTGTCCAGTTTTTCCTGGACAGGTTTGTGTTCTCTAGCAAATATCCTTCTCAGTACTGTTTCATTTCCGATGGAATTTGCAGACTTCAGCCACTAATCTAGGACGTGTGGCCAAAGAGCAGCCCCAGAGAGAATGCTATTGTACCTGTACAGATGGAATTTTGATTTGTTGTGCATGTGCAGATCACCTGTTTGCATTACATGCACTAGGTCCAGTGTTTCCAGGCTGCAACAGATGCACTGGGTGCTCACGATGCAGGGCAGGTACACAAGTCTCTGCTTACGAAACTCTGGCAGCTTTACTCAAGGCTAACAGAAAAGACAATATTCATTTTTAAAATCAAGAATTCTTTCCATAACAGTTTCCAAAACAACAAAATAGGCGTAACAAGTATGTAGAAGACACAGCATGCAGGAGAACAAAAAAATTACATCAGTGAGAAAAAAGTTTAAATTTGGTATTTAAGGTCCTTTTCTCACAGGTAAGAGTAACAACAGTGGAAGCTTTTTTTTTCCTGTAGAAGCAATATGAGATATTTATGCTCTGCAATAGTACATAGTGGTTCATGGAAGAATTGCATTTAATGCAGCTTTACTTCCAAGCAAGTAGAAGTTATTTTGTTGTTGGCTTATGAAGAAAAAATGCCATAGCACATGTCAGCCACCATCACTTGGTACTGTTCAGAACATGTAGGTGTTTTTATACATTGTTTACAGCATGCCAAGTACCACTCATGGAGGGAGAGCAGCAATCCAGCAGCATGGAAGGGAGTTAGAGCATTTCTGAAGTAGCTCAATGCAAACAGGACACAGATTCCATGTGCACCACATGGGTGAAACATGTTTGTCTTCCATTTGTTTCTTTGGTACCCTTATAAAAAAGTTCTACAGAATTTAAGAAAAGGGGAACAAAGGTAGCTTTATGGAAACTATTTTTAGCTAATAAATGTTTTTGATGACATAATGGAAAAACACAGAAAAATGACATTAAATTCTGCTGCATTTTTTTCATAAAGGCATGAAATGGCAGAGTGCTATCCTGCATTAAAAAAACCAAAGACATTTATAGCATTCCATAACATTCTCACTTCATTCTCGGTTTTGCCACTGAAAAGGAAAGCAGTAGCTTAGAATAAAAGGCCCAGTTTTGCTCACATTGAAATCAGTGGAAGTCAAAATCATATGGAGGTAAGAGCAGTCCCAGAAAGTGGTACACTGTAAGCAATAAAAGCAGCAAAACAAGTATATGAACTGTTGATTTTAAAAAAAAAAAAAATCAAAACCAAGATACTTCCTCTGTTCTCATTTCTGCCCTATTTTTACCTGCTTTATAGCTAGAAGTAATCACGCTAAAATTCACTTGCTTTCCTTGGGATATAACTATTATTAGCAACTACCCAATCTCTTAAGAGAAAAGCAATGCTGGGTAGAGATTTGAAGCTAACAGAAACCTGAAGATTGGGGTGAAATAAATAGCATTTATTACAACATATTCCTTCTTATGTGACACAAACCACCCTCCGAGTCCTACAGTTCCAAATAACTCCCCCTCCCCCTCCCATACACACACTCCAAAGCCAAATCCCACCAAACAATTAAAAGAAATAAAACTCATCTTAACAGCAACAAGAGTTGATGGAAAAAAGAATCTAAGTATTAACCTACAATGAAATGACGCTAGTACTTCCAGTTTTCTCTGGGATAAGCCACTTTCCATATATTGCAGCTCTTTCTTCGCAGTTATTTGTAGCCATTGTCCATTTTTGCAAGAAAGAGTTCAGATATAAATTCAACTTTAAGTTATTCTGTTCTGTGAAATATTAGGGGATAGATCCTTCTGTCACCACTATGGTCAATTCCCACTGACATGAACCATCAGTACTTGAATTTACCCAAGCACTTAAACACATGCTTAAGTGCTTGGTTGTATCAGGAACCTTCAGACAGCTGTGCTTGAATTAACTCAGACAATCTGTGTATTCCAAGACTTCAAGGCAGGATGTTTTGGGGGCGTTCTTAAGCTACAGTAGAACTGGGGATGAGTAGAAAAACATTCGAAGTATTTGAACACAAATAACTGAAAAATTATCAGAGCAGATGCTTGTGCACTGCTAGAATCATCATTTTTGCCCCCAGTCATAAATACAGGGTAAAAACACTATAAATAGAGCAGCTCACTTTCTTTAGTGAATGAACACATAAATAATATACATTTTGAAACAAAAAATCATAGTGCAAAAATAAATTATCAAACAGAAGTTGTGAACATTATTTTACACAATGCTATATAAAACCTGAACCATTTGAATAAAAGACGTTGCAGTTCACTGAAATAATGCATTAATCTTATTATTTCTGCTTCACATTAAACTGCACGTTTATCCTTTATCCACTAAAAAATAAAAATAAAATAAATTAAAAAAACCCTTAAGATTTTTAAAAGGTTTATGGCAAACAAGATCACTTTTTGTTCTATCACATTTGTTATTAATTTAGCAGTGCAGTGATTGAATACTCGTCTCAGTTCCAAATGGAAACTATTGAAGTATCCATAAACATCCCCTGCTCTTTATAACTCATTCTCTTTGAAATTCAGGCTTGAAACACCCTGACACTCAAATCTGTAAGACATTATTGCAGTTAGATGAAGTTACAAGAGACAGTCTGCAGTCAGGGCCTGTGGGAGCCTCCCCAGCTCTGCTCCTCACCATCACCGAGCTCTGGTGCGGGACATGAAGGTAAGGACACGTCTGATGCCATTCAAGCGATCTCTGAGGGACTTCATGGCAAGGAAGGGCAGCTGAGCTCTGTTCTCAAGTGGAAGGACAGCCAGGACCCACCAGCACCAGGCTGGCCCATTGGGGTTAGCCTGCAGTCAGGGGAAAAAAATTAATTAGAAGTCAGGATTCATACAGCTGGTAAGGTCCTGTTTTTGAGGATTTAGCTCTGAAAACACAGTTTTTGATAGCAATGTGGCAAGTAAATAATTGAATTGCCACACTAATGGTTTGTGATTACTGGTTGGCCTGAAACAGATTACAACAAACAAGTGACACCTCTCCTAAAAATAGGATGTTAAAGGTATTTCTATTACTAGCAACAATTTATAGGCCGGGCCTTCTAGATTTTTTTAAATCTATTTTTTTCCCCAGATGACCCATCTCTTTAGGATTCCTTCCTTCTCCATACTTTATCACACCACTTCATATTTAGCTCTTGGTTTGTCTGGTATTTTAGGACCCTGCCATTTGCAGTCCTTGAACAAAAGTAACAAGTTTCTAGTTGCCTATTTACTCTCAGTCATTTAACTGGGGAGGTAGAGCAGGAAAAAAGGCAGCTCAGTCTCTTGGGATTAATGCAGTGAGATAAATCAGGAAGTTATCAACATGAAATATGAGCTTTTTCTTTGCAACTGTGCTACCACTGGTGTGTGGCAACAGAATTTAGAGGCTCAGCTCATGTAGGGTAAATGCAGAGTATTCATATTTTCATCTTAAAACAATGCCTGCCAGCTTATTGGATATCCCTGCTATTTCTGTCTCTAAAAGTTACATAAGCCACTGATTCTGGATACCTGTGGGTCAGGATCCTTAGCTGGCATTGGACCAAAATGACTGAGAATTCGACTTTTGAGTGCTTGTTTGAGGGAGTTAAACCACATATAAGCCTGATCATAGACAGAGTCATGGAGAACAAGTAATGCAGCATACTCTTGTCCTTGCACCTGGAATGAGAAATGAGAGGGGGAAGGTTACTGTTAGTTCAGCCTGCATATTGGGGAAGGCAGTGTTTTTAGGATTTTATGGGCTGGGCAGAGGAAAGGAAAAGAAAAAAAAAACATGCCAAAAGAGTTCTGGGATAAATACTGAAAACTCATTTGGTGTTTCCCCTTCTGATGTCTCTTTCCCCTATCCAAATTCTTCACTTTGCCTGTATTCTAAACCAAAAATATCTATTTGTGGAATTTGCACTTTCTGAATTGTTGTACGAAAAAACCTTTACACAAACATCTAAAAAATAGATTATGCAAAGCTTTAAAAAAAAATAAAATCAGTGGAGCTCAGAGTAGACATTTTATCTTCCCATAACATACCAAAAGCTCTTAAGAATTACCCCAAGCAGTTTTGAAGGTTATGGTGCACCCAAATCCTGCTGCTTCTTCCCTGAATGGGGGTTTTCTGACTGGTTTCCATATAAATAGTGTCAGGTTCTGCCTCCACCCTCTATTAAAGTTATTCTGTCTAGAAGAGCAGTAAGATCTCATCCTGGATTCAGTTAACCTTGTCCTCTGATAAATACCTCCAGGAAACACTCTTAACTACATGGGCAGTGTGCATGCATGCTTGTGCTAACTAATACGTTTCTCATCTTAACCATAAGCAGTTATTAAATACCACAAATTTGTTTTATTAGAAACTTCTGCAAAAAAAAGAACTCACTAAAAACATACATGCTTAGAATTTCACACTTAATACTGTTTAAAGGAAATATGGTTAAATTTACCTTTTGATCCTCAATGTACTCAATATCTGCTGTGTTATATCCATCACGCTGGCTGTGCTGGATCACCTTAAATCTCCTCTTGCCAATGCTGTCTACAACAGAGCGACCATCAGCAAAGAATTCAACATTTCTTATCTCCAGAATGCAGCCATAATCTGCAAACCTATTGAAATCAGAACAAAAGCAAGTAAACAAGTCTTATTCTCTCCACCCTGAGTTCCACAGAGCTGCCATACAGCCAGTCCCTACCACAAAGGTATTTACCAATGTCAGCTCATTTCTATTGTTCATTGCACTGACCTGCTGTAGTTCAAATTATTCCACAATTGTTTGCAAAACTATCAGGAAGATTCAGACTGTCTAATCTGATTAATGCTAACTTGATGTTTTGGAATACAGGGAACATCTTATGAAACTGAAAGTTAGACAGATCAGAAGCACACTTTCTCCATAATCCTAATATGTTCAGTCAATTTGTACAGAAAGACAAGTGCAATTCAGAATACTAGCATTATGGAAGGACCAGGAAATCTATGGAGAAAAACGTTTTTGCACCATTTCAGCAGATTTTACTTTGCAAGTGGGTATTCTCTGCAAATCATAATTTTCACAGTGTATACATACCCAGAGAATTTATAGCATAAAAAGAAGGGAGGAAAGCTAAATAGACAGTCAGATATTGAAGTCAAATTACCTAAGACTGACTGTAAATGGCTCAATGTAAATGCTCAGCCAGTCCTTATGAAGGTCCTGTTATACCTCTGCACCTCCACTATATTCAGAACAGCAAGGATATAAACATACCCCATAATTTAAGAAAATTTAGCCCAAAAACACACTGCCATTTCAATTTCTTGTATCAAAACATTCAGCAGATTTGAAAGTAGTAAAAAAAAAACCACTTTATTTTCATGTATTACAGCAGGTCTGCAGCTCAATCATGTTACACACATTCAGCCATGAGTGTTTGGAGAGAACAGTGCATCATATTAATAAGAACTCAAGTGCCCAAGAGAAAAACTTCCATCTCCTCAATGTCTTTAACCTGCATGATTAGGAAGAAACTTTCTCTGCTGGAAAACTACTGCAGACATGACAGTCATGGACCTTCCTGCACCTCTCCACTGGCTCCAGACTAAGTGGGTACCTCACAGGACCCAAGCTCTTCACTCACCCCTTGACAGGGTCGCTGATGCACATCCCAAACTGCTTGGTGCCAGTCTCCATGCACCTCCGAATCATCAGCCGGTAACACGGCTCGAAGATGTGCAAAGGGCATGGGACTGTAGGATAAGCCATTGTGCACACAAATATGGGAACATTCTTATTCAGGCTGTAAGAGAGAAAGGAAAAATCAGATACGACATTTTACCAAACTACTGACACATAGTAACAATTCTTTAAAATTATGACATCTTTAAATAGAAATTGTAACATCTTTAGAATAAAATTCTTAATGGTATAAGTAAAAGCTAAAATAATTTTTCCTTTAACTGATTAAATACTCTAGAAAATGATATACCACTTAAAAGCAGACAAATTTGTCATTAAGCTTTCTGGATTTGCTGGTGAAAGCATTATTGTATCTCTAGTATTGTTTTTATTTATTTTATTTCCCTTAATCCTATTTCTTCCCTATCCAGTATATTCCAAACTCCATCCTGTCAGACTACTTCTACCTATTGTCTCAGTCTGTGCCTTTCATAGAGGTCCACTAAAAGCAGACACACTGCTTTGTACTTTGCTTAGAAAGCAACCTTCTGGATTTCTTCTACTTCTCTTTATTGTTTAGCACAGTGTCTACTTTTTATGCTCACTCAAGCACAGATTCACCTGGAGCCTGTTTTCTGAAATCACATGATACAGAGAAAGAAGCTCCATCAGCATCTCAGCCTGTGTTCCACAGCAGCCAGAGCCATTCACAGCTAGCAGCAGCAGAATTAGAGACAGGATTTTACATAAATGGATTACATACTTGGAAAGCTCTGCTATTTCCTCTTCATAAATCTTCCTCCTTTCAGTGAGTTCTTCTGGAAGATATCTGGCTATTAGCTCCTCCATCAGTACTGTTTTACAGTATTTCCTCATAGCCAAGCACTGCAGTAAGAACACACACAAGCAGTTAGAGAGAACATCCAGCACTTCACAGTGTGTGGTGCCTGTGCAAAGGGCATCATTCATCACCCCCATGTTCTGATGGCTGCAATGCCATCATCTCTTAAACTTGCCACTGAAGAGTTGTCTTTTGAACTATTGCCTGTTTTACAGACATTTACCTAGGAAATCTGGAAAGTAAAAATCACCTAGAGATTTTCTAAGCACAGGCCTGGTCCTAAGGTTTGGACAGAGACTAGCCATGCTTGAAAACTCACAAGAGCATTTTAAAAGTCACATTCCTCCTGAGTTACATAATATTTCTTCAGTGCTGAGAACTAGCAAGGCTGTCTGAAGGCAAAGTTGTTCCTATCACTTGCCCTTGAACTAGTGCTGAAAAAAGCCAAGGATTACCTCTGAGAGCCCTTCCTTGCACAGGGGACATTTTGGGTTGTGATCCAGGCATCTCTCCAGACATTTGAGACAGAAGGTGTGTCCACAAGGTGTTGTGACAGGTTCATAGAAGAGCCTGGATTGGAAAATCCAAGAGCAAAAAGACAACAATATCGTGTACTAAAGTAAAAGAAAAAAGTTGCTACCCAAAAAAGCTGAATTCATTCACTAACTTAACTACTGACTACAACAGGGATAAAGTTGCTTCTTGCTTTTAATTTCTTCAACCAACTTTGGTATTTATTCAGCTTACAGACCTTTTTATTGCCACTCAGCATAAAAGGCAGCCCTTGAACTCTGACTTCAGTGAATGTGAGGGACAATATTGTCATAAACTTCCAACAAACCAGCATTTAATTTTCCTCTGTGTGAGCAATAAACAGAACCAGAAGTTGGATTATCTGACTTCACTAATGAAATTGAGCAATACTTGCACAACTCTTACTGAAATTTTGTGATTACTTGTATGTGTAGAGCTAAGCACAAAATACCTATCTGCAGTAATTGCACACATCAATAATTGCAATAAACTAGGACTTGGCAGCTCTGGAATGAATGGTAGAACTCAAAGATCCTGGAGGTCTTTTCCAACTTCAACAATTTTATGA
Source organism: Petroica traversi (assembly GCA_025920805.1). Taxonomy (NCBI): domain Eukaryota; kingdom Metazoa; phylum Chordata; class Aves; order Passeriformes; family Petroicidae; genus Petroica; species Petroica traversi. The sequence goes on from JAHLSL010000017.1 coordinate 24,909,535, forward strand.
TTCTATTATTGCTAGATCTAATGGGTATTCATCTTTGTTTTTTTTTTTTAATAGAGTTTTAACCTTCAAGTGACTGCTTTTCTGGAAAATGAGTAAAAGGAGGTTCATGTTTCTTCTGGAAGAATATTTAAATATATAAGGCCAGGTCTTCAAAGTATCATGGTACCTATTCTTTACCCATTTCAAGTACCTCTATGACACTTGATTTCATGTAAAGATTTTTCCCTTATTATCCTTATATGATATTGCAAAGTCACATTTCCTTGTCAATAAAGACATTATGGAGATGCAAATAATACAGAAGTTTTTTAAAAAATAGAAATAATTCAAAACTAGAAACTAAATTGTCTGGAATATACTGTATTTTACAACATACTGTCTAAGCATTTTAAGGTCTTAAATACTAGTCTCATTATAATTTAAGTGAATTAATAATTTTTCATTAGAATATTAGTTTATCACAACAGTACACTATGTTGTATTAAATATGTGGAAATTACAATACATAAACCCACATTTATTACCATCTTTGACAAGATGAGTATTTAAGAATGGTAATTGGCTTTCAACAAGACTGCCATAGAGAGCTTATTAAATGTCATTAGTTATTAAAAACATTGACATTTAAGCAATGGAACATATTAAATAGTATCTAAAGTACCACACCTATCTTATTGCAACTTGATCATGCAATTTAAAACAATTGTTAATTGTTTCATGAACAGAAACCTCACTTAAACTGTGTGAAACACTGAATTCTACCCTGTGTTCCAGTAAGCACTGCATTGCATATGTTATTATTTAGTAGGGTCTGACTACATCTGAAATGTAGCATAAAGAGAAGATACTCCTGATAGGGCATATTCCTCAGTATGCCCTAGCTCTCACAAAAGCCAGCAGCAGCTTTTCCAAACTGTAAGGGGACCTGGACAAGCTCCATGACTCATAGAAAGAAATGCTGCACACCAAGACTTCTCATGACTTCTCATTATTTTGAGCTACTGTAACATAAGAAACTAAATTGCTGCAGAACAATGCTCCTTCTTTTCTCGCCAGTAGGTTGTTTTGACTACTCTGTATTTTCTGCTTGCTGCTGGTGCAAAGGTAGATCAATAACATTTTGGCCCCTTCATCAGACAAACAGGTTAATAACAGCTCGTGCAGTTAATTGTGAACAGGTCAGTAGGTTACTAGGTAATTAGTCCAAACTATCTCAGGAACCAAATCACCTAAACACTTCTGAAGAACATGGCAGGAAACAACTATAATCAGTCTGCATAAATAACAAGGAAGACCTTAGGAGAGCTTTCCTGAGCACAAGCCTTCCTTGTGCAGTGATGTTACAAAGCCCATGTCCTTCTGAAGGCAAGGCCTGCATTTGTGACTGCAATTCCAAGCGCAGCACCTACCCCATCCTCTAAACTGCAGGGGAATCAATAGTCCTTGGGCTATTCTTTTACAAATATATTGGAGGTCTGGGTGTTTCTGATTTAACATAGAGGATGAGAAAGCAGAACTAATTAATTTTATTTAAAACATCTGAAAAATGCTTTGCTGAGATGATGATAAACAAGAAGAATCACTAAATCATCCAAGACTAATTGTGTGGCTTTCTGTTAGAGGAAAGTTTTGCTCTTTGCACTATTGAGTGTTTTGACAGCTGCATAAACTTTTGGAACACATTTCAGCTGTAGACAGGCAGAGGGAGATGGGGCAGACCTGATTTATTCCAAGAAGCAGCAAAGTTTGTCCTCAAAGCTTTCAGTTTGTCTGAAACAAATTCAAGCCTTTTCTTCTGCATATGAACAACACAATCCAGATTTCTCAAAACACAAGCCTTCAAAAGTAAATCTCTAAAGAAGCTATCTACTATTTAAGAATTAAAAAAATATTGAGCAAAACTAACCCAAACATGAATTATAGATCAATCTGGGTAATTAAAAACCAAACAGCCTAAGCAGCACTCACTGCAGTGAGCAAAACACCTTCCCAATATTTTAAGGCAGTAAACCCCCCACATAACGTATTTGCCAAGTTAAAATGTTTTGTACAAAACAAGCAGTAAAATGGATGCACTTGACAACTCCTACTTGTTTTACTAAGTCATTGCTGTTCCCAAGAATAACCATTGTTTAACTGGAAGAAGAATCTTCAAGCAAATGGAGTGACTACCTTAGTAAAGTGAGGAACACATCTCTTAACCAAGAGAGTTGAAGCATACTCTAGTTTACTTGCAAAATCCTCCTATTGCACTAGCAGCAACACAATACTTCACATGCAAACTCAGAACATTCATTGGATGTGGTCTCTTTAGGTATTTTGTGCTTTTCATGACAAACAGCTCTACAAATTCCCAAATGACAAACTGTGGGTTTGTGCACTGTCTCAGTGGCTGGGTGCGTGTCAGTGGTGAGAACAAATCTTTCAGACACCTTCTTAACATGCTTAACCCTCACGTGACTTTGTGTGCCCTTTCCAAAGCAATCACTAGCCCAGAGAAGATCAAAGAGTCCCCATTCATCAACAGTGCTCAAAATCAAAGGTCTAGAAATGCATCATTGCAGTAACAATCACAGTAAAAGCTAGTTTAGTGTCACAGGCAAAAATAAGTACCAAGTAAGCTAGAAAATATCTAGGTCATAAAAGGGAGGAGGATACAGCTGGAAAGCTAGAAAATCTCTAGGTCATAAAAGGGAGGAAGATACTGCTGGAAAGCTATAGATATCTCTGAGAAAAGAACACACCTCATACACAGGGAGCAGTCCAAATCTGATGGATCCACAACTTCAAATGGAATATGTTGTCCAGTGCTATTTTCCTTAGTATCAGCTGTGTCTATCAATAAGGAAAAAAATGTAATTGAACAGAACAATGAGAGCACAATCCTATCTCATATATTTATACCAGCATCTGATATTTAAATGTTCGTTTATCCTTGCAACTTACTGAACCATGAAGCATCATTACAGTAATTTCTATGCAAAGCTTCAAATTCAGCCTTGGCACAAATCAGCACATTTTCCCTTAATTTTGGCCACTTACATAGGGTTCAATTTGGCCTTGCATTAGTAATCAATATCAAAACACTTTTTGTTAGTGCTGAAAGTCTAAAGTGAGACAAATTCTTCTCTCATACCATTTTAAGTATATCCCATAGCAAGAAAACAAGGCCAGATACCAAACACAATTAGAGTTTGTCCTTTTAAACTTTTTAAATTGTAACAGAAAGTGCTAAGACCATGTGCAACATTGACTTTCTTTAAAAGATTCAGAGCTCTGCTGAGAAAAGCACATGACCCAAACTTCTTTGCCCCTTTTTAGACTTTTCTCTCTACATATCAGAAAGATTCCACAACATGCATGCCTAGATGAGGCAAAAGAGAAAATATAAAAGGCAAAGTGTACTTTGGTCCCTCTTTGTCTGAATCTTAGAAAAGTTTCCATGGATTGCATACCATGGAACATGTCCTGTGTTTAATTAAACATACCTTTCTTCATCAGTTTGCAGGGCACCTCAGCATTTCGCATCTCCTCTGAGCAGCACTTCCTTTTCAGGAGGCTGCATTTCTCAGAGATGAGAAAAGGAGACTCTGGCATGGAGGTGAATTTGTTCTCCTCCTCCAAACCCTTTTTGCTCTCTGTAATTTGTATAGATTTCCTTAGACTACCAGAAGTAGTTACATTTGGTTCCTCTTGAATGGAAAAACCCTTTTTCTGTTCCACATTGACCTGTGAGAAGAAAGGATTGACATTAGGCCAATCTTCCAACAACTTGGAAAGGAAAAAACTCAATCTGTCAAAAATGTTTAATATTATGGATAACCAGGAAGGACTTTGTAGGTCAAGAAGCAAGAGTTTGAGAATTGCTAATCCTAATTAAAAAACCCAAATCCCAAAAGGCAAGCAACCAACAAACCTGATTTCCCCTCCCCACCACTGAGTATTTTCAGCCCTTTTGTGTGGCTTTAAAGCTTGAAGGCCATGAAACTGGATTCAGGCAGAAATGTGGCTAGAACTCATGTTAAATATATTGCTATCACTGAACCTATGGGAAAATGCATATTGTTTATATCATCATGATGGTATCAACCAACAGAATAACTAAAACCATGTCAGTTTATTTTAAGGAAGCAGTAAAAATACACAAAATTTATAAGAGAGAAAATGGCCACAGCTTTCTCTTGCAAGGCAGATTCCTTTCTCAGAGGATAAACCACTCAGGGTTTATCCTGTTATGGCCACAGGACATCCTGTGAGCAGCCACTGCACAGGACATCACCTGTTAGCTTTGTAACATCAGCTCCTCAGATGGACTCAAAAACAGACACTGGATTGTGGTGTGTAACATGCAGAAAGATGAATGAACTGTCACTCCAATGGCTTAATGAAAGAGTCATGCAAAAGGGTTTCTTGTCAGAATATCCTAAAGCCTTTCCAGGGGGCAATGCCATTGATTATTTCTTATCAATCTCAAAACCTACCACTTTTGTTTGTAACGACTGGCCAAGCGTTCTCCTAAATACACAATATATGCAAACCCCATCCCAAAGTTAGGTTTCATTGAAGCAGAAGTAATCTTACAAACCTATCAATGCAAACCTCTAGAGCCATTTACAAAACTACAGTTGCAAAATCAAAGTTATGAAGAGGCTAATATATCTTATGTAGCTCTACAATAACCTCTAAGTATTCTACAGACTGAGTATAGAATGACTTTGTTACTGGCCTCACCAGCTACAGCTCAAGTTGAAGCTCTAGATTTTAGATTTCACAGCTTTTGTGGATATCTAAATCCAATCTAGAGGCCCTTTTCCACTACCAAGTACTTGAAAGTCCTAAAGACAAATACAGGAGTAGAACCCACTCAATTATGAGATAAAAACTATCAGAATAACAGAGGACTTCTATTAAAAGTCAAATAAGGAGACTTTTGTAAGCTAACACTGTTTTATATATTCTGAAAATAAGTAAAAATTTGAGAAAATGTATCCTCCTACCTCCCAGAGGCAAAAAGGAGAGCAGGCTTCCCAATGTGAACACAAAACACACAACAAATTAAGAACCACACATCAGACTTGGTCTTTACCTTGAGCAACCTTTGTAGGTTATGGCTGGTGCCTCCAGATCCCACTGAATTTAGGAGATTCCCCTTTAATCTAGAGTGATGTGACAACAGCTGCAGGATATCGGGTAAGTGTTCCTGAGCATTCCCCGGGATGAGTGAAAACAAACTAAGTAGAAGCTGTGATATAAAACAGAACACTTCACTGCTTAGTTCCTTCCTTGCAACCTCCAAATGAAAAAGCAAGTAAGGGAATAGTTGAAAGAAGTATCCATGATTTTGTTAAAACCATTTAAAGAGCCCTTTAAACTAGGGTAGGAACAAAAAGTCTAAGAGCTAATGCAATACAGGCCAAACAGCAAGAAACATTTTCAGAGTTAAACAAGCCCACAGAGTTATTAACCATTCTCTGTGATGTGACATACACGCCCTTGACCTCTTTGTCCTGCAGTTCAGGGCTTGCCAGAAATTAACATCTTTCTTAAATGTTTTTAGGTTTTTTTGTTTGTTTTTTTTCTGCACATTGTCTTGCACTGGAGTTTACTAGTACAGAAAGCACTCATCTCACAGGCTTAATCCAAGATCAGTTGGGTAAATGCCTGATATTGTAAACTGTAGCTATTTTAAATTCACTTATGTGAGAACACAAAAAAAGGTAAGCAGTAGAAAAATGCTATTTTTTCCATTTGCTGTAACAAGATAAGTGAATCTGTTTCAAGTAGCAGCTTGAAGCCCCTTGTATGGCATAGATTATCAGATGATTATTTAAGGAAAGAAACAGAGCTGAATAGAAGATTCACACTTCAAAAACTAATTTCAGCATACTACTGAGGTGATCCTGCTGATGCCTGAGGAAGCCACATGACAGCCGAGATTTCTATTTAAAGCCAAAAAGGATTTCACAGGATCACACTATGTCCAAACTAACACAGGCAAACAGTTAATAAGACAAGCAGAACAACACAACTGCACCCCAAGAATTTGGTAAAACGTAGTATGTCATTGTTATGCAAACAGCCTTGGAAATGACCCAGTAAAATATTGCATCATGGATGAACTCTGTGTCTGATGAGTGCACAAGTAATTCTTTCAGTCATAAGAGGCCTAGTTTTTCTCAGAACCCCACTGCTCTGAAATTAAATGTCTTGGAAATGGCTATTTGGAGTCAGAATTTAGAAACATATCTGTTTGTTTCTGGTCTTTTTGCTCTAGTGCACAGAAAGTCTCCCAGCATGACTGTGAGCACAAATCATGACATAATGACAATGAAAGACTGCATGGAACCCACTGGGGAGAAAAGCAAACAAAACCCTCAAACATCAATGACAAAAAGTCCTTAGAGGCTGAAATCTCAACCATATATAAAATGAGATAGAAATTTGATTTCACTACAACCATTCAGGTTATACTCTGTTACCTTCATGAATAGAGTTTTACTGTAAGAATTCTATCGTGTTTTTAGAAAGCCTTCTATGCTACAGCACATAGAAACTCATGTTCCCATCCCACCAGCAATTGAAAATAGCATAAATATACTGCCATAAAGGAAAATAAAACTATTACATTTCTATTGCCATAAGTAATCACTGCAACACTGAGCCTTTCAGCTATGACAACATAAAAATGATCGTAAGTCAAAATACTGATTACTCTGATTTTTATCAGAGATATGAGGGGTGGGCAAAACAGCATAAGCCCACACAAAAGCCTTATGAGAATTCACATACATTGTAGGCTGCAACTGAAAAAAGCCTCATTGCAGATCCATTTTTTTGCTTATTTAGCATTAATTATTAGCAACCCTAAAAAATTATTTTAGAACTCCTCTTCCTTTGTTGACTGCTTCCTCTTTCACACCTCCTGCACACACTGACACTTGGGCAGCACGACTGGCATTAGGAAGAAAGCTGCTGCTCCCAAGTGGAGTTTGATGAGTGCTGCGTGTTTCGTTCTGCCAGTCAATGGCCTGATACATCATTCCATAGCAACTCCCCCTCTCTTCTGCACTCCATCATTGGTAATAGATTGCCAGGCTAGGAATCAGACTAGAAATCTGAGGATCACAATAGGATGTGGGTGGCAATTATTAACAATTCAGTTTTCTTTCAAATTTGTTGATGCCAATGCTGTAACTGTTTCCACTGAGTGGCTGCTGAGTATATTTTCTTGCTACCTTCCTATCTTCAGATCAGCAATACACAACTCAAATGCGAGCAACCAGCTCCATCCAGTTCTCTGGCATAATGAGAGAGAGGAAAAGGAAAAAATCTTATCCTCCTTTTTGAGAGGCCAGTGAAAAACCATTATACAATTCCAGATGATTTAAGGAACTCACCTTTTGAGCTTCAGACTTGGCTGTCTTGTTCCCAGTATCTAGAGCAAGGCAGAATAGAAACTCCCTTAAAGCTTCTTCTGTTTTCCCCAGATTAGCTAATGCTTGTCCTTTCCTTAGGTGACCCTGCAAGGAAACACATCCACAGCTGCAGCTTTTGTCAAGAGAACACACAATAAAACCACAGTGTAAATAACAAAGATCTTTCTGAAGAAGGAAAAGTTAGACAGAAAAAAACCCACTATAACCATGTCTTACACCTAGACACAACCAGTGTCTGGGTTTCTGAACACAACAGTCCTGAAAACCACAAGCATAAACAGGATATTCTCCCACTCGTGCAAGTATGATTCTCACAGCACCTGAGCCCAAGTGATCTTGGAAATATATACTTCCCCTACATCTACCTTCTCAAATATGTCATTTTGTCCTTAGAGAATGATATAAGCACAGCATTCAATTTTTAGAGAGCTCACAAAATTGATATTCATCCAAGTCAAAGATAATAGCCTTAGCTCATTCTCCAGGACTAACACTCTCTTCCTTCACCCCAGGAAGCTCAAGCATATCATGGTTAAATGTCTGTAAATCACAGGAGTCCAAGAAGTTACAGGACTTATAGCTTCCCTCAGATTCCACTGTCTGACCATTCTAACCAGTTCCTATCAGGGCAGTATCAAGGTTTTTAAAAAGTACAACTGGAGTTACAACTTACTTTCAACCAGTAGGGCTGGAGCCTGCACGCCGTTTCTGCATCATGCAATGCATCTTCACAAGCTTTCAAAGTGGAGTTAATCTGGGACCGGTTGCTATAAAGTAAGTGGTCATTTGGAGCTGTAGGAAACAGAAAAAGTGGTTGATTAGGTAAAAAGAAATTAGTTACATAAGCATTATTTCTTAATTTTATTTTTTTGAAACGCATGTTGGTGCTTCCAGGTTGCACAAAGCCACAAAACATCCAGTTTTTAAATAACTATGTATTAAATTAAATCTGGAAACCTCTTTGGACAACTCCAGACAAAATGCCAGCTACATATTATATAACTGCAGTGTACATTGCATAAATAAATGCTGAGACGCTCACACAAATTACTAGCACTGACTGAGGATCAGATGCTTGGTAGAGGTACACAGGAGACATTTAAGACAGCAGGAGGAATGCTGTCACACTGTAGGAAGGAGTTTCAAAATTTGTAGCATCAAAGTTTTTAAGTTATTAAGTTTTAAAGAAACAAAGGTCTTCTCTCGTCAGAGCTCAAAACACAGGAAAAGAAGGGACAGCATGAAGTATCAGGTAGCGCTGCACTGATCACCGAGTTACACAAACTGTAGCATCGAGACACAGCGTGTGGCGGCAGAAAGCTGGACACTTTTCTTGGAAACACTTTCGTCTAAGTGAAACGCTTCCCTGTAATACCTTGCCTTTAACTTCCACTTACTCGCAGCGTGAGTCACTTTTCCTCAAACTGCATGAAAAGGACCGCATCAAAAGTTCTCCCTGCACAGCCCCGCAGGCGCTTCCCG
>JAHLSL010000017.1:24923452-24935336 GCA_025920805.1 Petroica traversi
CGGGACGCTGCGCTCTGCAGCGCTGCCCACCGGGCACGCCGGGCTCCGAGTTCGGTTTGACCCGCTGGTCTGCGCGGACGCCTCGCTGAGACGCGGAATTCGCTCCAGGGTTCGGTGTTTCGGTGCCTCCGGTAACGCAAAAGAAACATTCGAAGTGATTCTGAATAGCCGGAGTACCGTTTCCTGCTAGAACTGGAACCGTGAAGCTTTGTGGCTACACAGTTAATCATTCTCTTCAAGGCAATCTCCGTAGTAGTGAAGCTATTTTAATGTCAGGTACTCCTGGTTTTAGAACAACTAAGGAAAACATTAGAGGCGAAATGTTGTGTTTATTTAGCTTTGCAGTGTGGCATGATGCACAGCTCTACCTGTCCGGGCCAGATTCTAGATGAAAATCACATGTCTTCTGATGTATCTTTGTTTTATTTAAGAGCAGCCTTGTTGCCCGTTTCAATCTGCGTGTTCCCCCCAATTCTTGTCAGACGAGAGAGTTGCACTAGTTGTGTAACTGTCTGTGCTAAATGTAATCTAGGGAGAAAATCACCTGTGCTACTACAGAAAAAAAGCTGTTCTTCTAAAAGAAGTTGTGTAATGCTTTTTGTTTGCAGCTTTATGCATATTTACAGTTACCAGAAACGTCCCTGTTATGTATACATACACTTATATTCTAAAAATACAGAGCATTTTTCACACTGTCTTAAAATCCACTGCAGAATTTGAAATTTCTGATGATATCCTATTACTGATAAAATCAGCCTCCTCACGTAGCTCAAAAAGGGGAAGAAGGAATTAATTTCCATTTTCTTACTTACAGAAGTGTCTGGACTCCCCAGCTTGGACTGTGTGAGCTAAGCAGGTATTAAAGGACAAGCCCTGCCCATGGAGCTTGAATGGACAGGAGAAAAGATGAGAGACGACCTGAGTTTTGCAAGACCTTGTTTAGGGAGGATCCTTGAGAAAATTCAGATGACCTTCGATTTAAAGAGAAAAATTAATTTAAAGCTGCTTAAAATCTGGATTTTAACTTTTAACAATACACACTTTGAATTAACAATGGGAGCTATTTCTGTGATGTTTATGTGTCCATGCATAGGCAACATTATCCTTATACAGGAAATCAGATATGGACCTGGAAAGAGAAGCCAGCCATAAGACCCTTGAATTGTCTTTGATTTCTTTTATCTGAAGACATTTTCCATCTGCCAAAAACCTAGCCCTTGTCTCTAGGGTTCTTGAATCTTAAGAAAAAGAAAAAAGAAAAAAAAAAGAAAAAAAAAGTTTAACATCTAACTGTTGTTCTAAAGCAAGTCCTTTAATGAGAAAAAGAATTGAATAGCCACTGATTTCAGTACTTCTTTCTGCCATCACTTAAATCAGACAACAATCCAAAGTAAAACACAGCCTGCCAGCAAGTAATCCAAAGAAAGGTGAGACAACTGAAGCACTTAAAATTCCAATTAAGCAGTGCTTCAGAAGAGTTAGAAAGAATGAACGTTTGTGCTCAGGAGTGTGGGGTTTTGCCTCCAGGCTCCAGCCTGCTAACATAGATTTCTTGTTTTCCAAACTTCCATGAAAAAAACTCATACTATAAAGAACAAACCCCTTAAGAAATAGAAGAAAAATGCTTTCTTGTATCCTTGAGGTCGACAGTTGTCTCTATTGCAAAACTATAGTCTCAGCAACCCCTCAGTGTGTTATTTTATAACCATTGTCCTGAAAACCACTATGAGTCAAAGCCTATTCAAGCGAGGGAAAGTGACATAACCACTGGTTACCAGTAGCAATGCAGTGACAATCTCTATCAGAGATACGCCACCAGTATTTACATAGTTACATAGCAGACACTTAAAGAGATAAGTCACGGTATAAAGGGAGGTTTTCTAGCAGCAAAGGAATTCAAGATAGGGAAGGGGAATAGATTTATCATAGGAAATGCAATCGGCATTTGTGCTCTGAAAGGAACTTCCACAGCTCCTATTCTCTATGTATGAAAGCATCTGCAGAGCTGGCTGGCACTCTGAGCACTCCGGTCTGAAAGGAGTCTCAAAAAGGCACTGGGAAATGCACTTTGGGAATTCTCTTCTACCAGCAGGACATGGCTGAACCATTTAAAGGGAAAAGAGCAGCTGTGCTTATGAACTACTCCCTGTGGTGGGAGCTGTGTGCTTAGGAGGGTTCAGAACACAGACCTTCATCGCAAGCCTGCTAATAGTTAAGACCTTATCACAGATAGCCCATGGGCAACAACTCTGGCTTTTTAGGGGGAGAAACCAGCTGGCTCTGCCTCTCCTAGTTCCTGGTATGTGTGGTGTTTGGTAAATGTTAGTACTTGGTGGGGTGTGACAGGTACAGAGTGAGCTGTACAATCACTAACAGCAAAATACTTTAAAGCCAAGATACTAATTTACTGTTCACTGTAAGTCAAACCACTACTAAATATTTGATTCTGACATCAGGCCTGGCTCTGCAAAGACTTTTTTAGCAAAAACAGCTGTGTGAATTGATCATACATAATCTAGATATGCTGGGGTGTTTTTATATAACACATCCTGAAAGCATAGAGTTTTCATACATTCATACATATATTCATGGATTTGGAGCAGCAGCAGGTCATGAGGTGTACTTGATTAGAAGGCAAAGGAAAAAAAAAGAAAAAGGCAAAAAAGCACCCTTCTGCCTACCTGCATTGTTCATGAGATCAAGAATGGATTTATCCTTTACTTAAACAGAAAAAGTTAAAGTGAGAAGGTGACTCACTCTGCAAAAGCACATCTCACTTGTATGATTTTTCTGCAAAGGGAGGTTTAATTTCTTCCTTTTAATGACAGTGAGCACAATACTGATCTTCTTCCAGCAGTTAATGGCTGGCATAACAGGCAGCATGAGAGCATGACTACATTCTTCAGCCTTCTTCTGGATCTATAAACTGCATCAGGCTTTGAGACCACAAAAGCCACCAATAAAACTGCTTCTTTCTCCTCTCAAACACAACTAACCCAAGTGTGAAATTCCAAACCACCAGACATGCTGACAGAGCTCCTTCTCTAGTGGTAGAAGGGATGTGAAAAGTCACATCACAATTACAGCCACAGATGGTTTTTTATTTCCATGTGCTCTGCACGGGCTGTAACAATCCATAGCAAGAATAGATTTGGACTGATGACCCATACAGCTGAGGCAATTTCAAAAAAGCACCAAGCAGGAGGGCTGACCATTATGTCAGAAAGCTGCACTAACTTATGCATAGGCAGCAAGAGATGTGTGTTCTTCTGTGTTATTTTGGCACTGAACCTCTGAATGACTTTTGGCAAATATCTTTACCTCTTCTTTTGCATTCTGCCTATGGTGACTACTCTTTCATGTAGTGGGCATCCTTGCTATCATACACGCATGATTAACACTGAGAAACAATCAAGGTCAAGTTTTATTTTAAATCTATTTAAAATTAATTAATCTTGAAATAAAAGACAATGTTCTGTCCTCTATAAAGGGAATTTAAAAAAGGTGTAATGGAGAAGTTTATGTCCATGTGCAATGATTAGAAAACCACTACAATTAAGACACAAATACATGATCCAGTTTAAATAAATGCAAGGCGCCAATAGAGAAGGCAATGCAATTGAGGGGTTTGTTTCTCAAGGAAAAATACCAACAGAGCCTGCAAAAGGTTCTTTGTACCTACTGGTCCATGAACTGTGTAATAAGAAAAAACCCCAGCACCCTTCCCACACAAACCCCTGCCTGCCTAATTGATGACTGAGTAGTGATCAGCTTGACAAGACCTCAGGACAGACAAAGCAAGCATCCCACTCAGGCTGTATCTCTCCCTGCATGATACTGGAAGGGGGATTCACAATGTGCCCTTGAAGCGTAACCAAACCTAGAGTAACTTGGATAAAATAATTCCTGTTCAGCCATATCCTGATTCTTAGAAGCTTGCTTTTGTTCTGCATTGGAATGAAAGGGCTACAGTAAGGAATTCAGTGAAATTCAAAATTCAGAGTATTTTAGTTGTGAAGAAAGAAGGTATTTCAGCATTGAACAAAAATTTAACAAGTAATTCACCATGAATTCTGAAAAACCTAACAATATTGTGAAGACTCTTATTTTAGCAAAACTAAGGAACTATCCACTATGCACTCCCATTAGCCATTTAGGTGACAACTTCTGCTCTACTAATCTGCCAGGAGGAAAGGCCAAATTGATTTCTATATACCGAGGAATGAACACCCCAAGTTTTCAAGCACCTCTCAGCATAACTGGTAAACATCCAATTACAGTAGACTGCTGCTTATTGTGTGGCAAGACAAACTCAAGACCAAGTGGTCCAGAGAACAAGACAAATCCAGTCAGGAAGCCTTTCCATTTCTGGCGAACATGAGCAATTGTTATTACAGAACCACCATTATATTCTGTCTAGAAGATATTCATAGATTCCTCTACTCTGACCAATAAAAAATTACTTTGCAAATGCCTTCAGTAACAGGTCATTTTACCTTCATACAGCAGGATTCTCTTTGTCTGAAAAGACTTCACTTAGGCTCAGCTGAGAAAACTCTTCCAATTTGAAACCATGTAAACCCAAACATTCAGAAGGGAAATGTAACAAGGAACACAAGGATGTATGTTTAGTTTCACAGATATGCAAATAGAATTCCAGAAGGAAGACGAACAAGCTCATAGAGGAATTAAAGCAGTCTACAATCCACTTGCAAGTTAAAAGACTAAAATGGAATATGGATCAAAGCTGGAAGTTATTGATGAGTCCACTACAAAGCAAATGGAACAGGCAGCTTTTGAACAGTTTGATATCCTGGCTGATAGTTTATTTGAAACGACAGGACACATTTTTGCACAGGTTTTAAAAGCTTTCTGGACCACAGCTATTCAGCAATCTTTAGATTGGTATGGACTACTGTGAAAGAAGTCTCTTCTTTAAAAGTATGATAAATAAGTCTTACTATGCTTGTGATTTTTTAAATCCAAAAGGCAAGTCATCCTTTCCTACACAAACATCTGTGGGAGTGTAAAAGGCCTCCTTAATACACAATTTTAATTTCAGTAGTTCTCTGCAGAGTGAGGAAGATAAAGGCAAGTTCTACAATCATAAAACATGAAAGAGAGAAGTATGGGTGGTATTACTGCAGTAGAAATCCTGCAATTAGCTGGAATAAGCCAGTGCTTAACAGGGGCAGTGAGATGTGCTTTCTAAAGTACATCTGACTTCTGACACACTGAGTTTTAGAGCCCACAGCCTGCTGTCTTTGGGTAACTGCTCACAGCCTTCCTGCCTTTGCTGCTGGTTGAAATTCGTTCAGGCAAGGAGTGAAGAGTTCGTGCATTTTGGCAAAGCTCTTAGGGACACACATGTGGTCCCAGAGCATTTAAACAAGACTTGAAACAGGTTTCACATTAAGGAAGACCTTCCAAGTAAGCTCCTGGGCCAAAGCAGTAACTGGGAATAGACTATTCCAGTACAAAGGGAGGGGCCTACAATGACCATCCAGTCCAACTGCCTGAGCAACTCTGCAAACTTCAGCCCGTGCTTAACTGCTTTCTCAGCCTGGGGGCTGGGATATCCTCATACCTGTGACTTCCATCCTGGAGGTTGTAGGCAGCCCCTCCATCCTGGGCTCTGGCCTGCACCACTGATGAGCTGGAGTGGGTTACAAGATCACTGCCTCTTGCTGCTCACCATCACTGCAGGGCCAGAGGCTTCTGCCTGGTTATGTCAGCTGATTTCACAGAACCAAACACACAGGCAACACATGAATCAAGAGGCAGGCATTTCCAGTTACAAAACCATGAGATTACTGCCATTTAGCCCATTCTAATCAACCAGATAACGACAGATTTCACCTTTCCACTGCTGTAATTCCATGGAATTAGTCCTGGAAGCTCAGATGATACTTCTTTCTTGATCCACAGACTTCCAATTTTCTTCCAAATTAGTCTTTAAATATCCATAGCTAAACTTTAGTCACTTAGTAAGAAATGAGGCAACAATTTTATGCAAAACTCAAGATCACATTTGTCATACTAGAAGGCAGGAGTGGGTTTGTTATTTTATTTTTTATTTGAAATATTGCAGAGCTTTCTTATGATACATACACATTGATGGGGCTTCCAGTAGCAGTTTCAAAAAAATTAGTTATGAATCATAATCAGCAATAAATCTATTAAGACAGTTATTTAAAAAGTGTTTTGATGAATCATGCAAAAATGTTCACAAACAGCATTATAATTTTTCATAGATGTTTTGTTTTTCCTAAGTCTTACAAAAAGAGCTTGTGCTTTTAACACTTGAATTGAAAAAAAAAATATTTACAGCAGACTGTAAAATGCCACACTGAAGTTCATAGAGGCAAAGTGGTGACAGTCCCCTGTTTTGCTGTTCACAAAACATGCTGAGGGTTTCAGATCTCTTCCATAATCTCCCAATCTAAAACTGTTTAGTCTTGGATCTTCAGTATGCTCCTCTTCTCCAAATCATTCATTTCCTTCAGTATAAGGGCAACATTGTATCTCAGTTCTTGAAACTTTGCAACTGGCACCTGAAACATAATACTCAGGTCAGAAAACACAAGACATCTCAGGAACCTTCACTAGGGTGTGCCGATGGATATGGAACATTCCACAGTGTAAGGCCAATCTCTCTTAAAATACTTTTTTTTCAGATTTAAGACAAAGGATTTAAGGCTAATAAAATTCAGTTAATTCAACTAAATCTACGTGGAAAAGGAGAATGGGAAAAACCAGAAATAACACCTACATGGTACATTTTCTGTACTGCCTGATGAGAGAAAGGAAATACTCAAAGATATAAGCTGAGAGCTTCCTGGGTGATGTAAAAGTCATGAACTGGAAGGAAAGACATCTGGAAGGTCATGGAGACTACAGAATTCTCAAGCAACAAAGTCAAGATATTCTGTTTGTCCAAACTTGCAAGAGAAAGGAATCAAGACTTTAGGCAAGAGACTTGGCAGCAACCTCAAGAGCAAAGGGCACTGGGCACTACATGTGGAAGGCAAAAGATTTTGGGTTAAACATACAAAACATTTTCAGCTGTGCAGGAGACTCATGGGCTCTCCTTTACCATTTCAAGCTTGAGAAGTCAAGAGGATGGAAATCTAACTTATGGAGACAGAGAGCCCCAGCCAAGTGCAGGCACAGCCTGGTGACAGAGACTGGTGACACAGTGGTGGCATCAGCGCAGTGCACAAACACATGGTCACACGAGTGTGAGTGCCCAGTGCAGTCTGGCTGGTCCTGTCTGCACAGCACTGCCTAATTTACAACTTTGACTGCACTGAAGACAGCAGTTCTTCTGGCAGAGACCCTTGTCATCCTTCTGCTCACTGCAGCACAGATACAAGTTATATGACAGGAATACAACATCTGATTTGCATTTTCCACATACATCAGAAATGCATAAAAAGGCACCATGTCCTTTTCACTTTTGACATGTATACAACAAGACTCAAAATGCTGCAATTCCCCACTGCTTTTGAAAAAATCTTCAGTCAGAAGTCACACTGTAATTAAAATACCAAATGGAGACCAAAGAGTGTAACTTCTCCCTGTGCTATACAAATTTCAAAACTGCTCACAACAGATCTATCTTCTAGACTTACCATCTTACATAAGCCCTATTAGTTATCAGGACACTCTGAATGGGTTCAAAGAAAGGAAAACTGAAGAGCTGAGGACTATATTTACTTGCATATGGTACCTTGAACCAAAACACAAGTTTATTCCAAAGAGCTATAACTGTGGGAAGACCACTCATCAGATATAGAAATCCTGTTTGCAGTCACATCCTTGGCATTCAGATCCAAGCAGCAGCAACAGCAAAGAACTGATTCTAAGAGAAGAACACTTATCAGATATCTGCTCTCCTGCATGTGATGGACAAACACGTCTCCACTAAAGAATAACAAAGGGTCTTCCACAGACTCACAACGACAAAGAAAAAAACCAACCCTAAAATCAAACCAAAACAGTCAGAAACAATGGCACCAAGGCCAACACTTGACAATATATTCCAGGAAATAGAGTGGCAATAGAATATAAACTAGATTTTGTGCTCACAAGTGAAACTTAACCTGTTGTAAAGGGTTAACCTGAAGTCCATGGCATCATTTAAGTTCCATGGAAGTCCTCAAATACAGGGTATGGGATGCTTTGAGCTGGACTGCCCAGAGGGGTAAATTTGATCTCCTGTGAAGTGACACCCTCAACAGTTTGCAATGTAGCACAGAATTTATGCCTTCCTCAACAGATGCTTTCTTGCAAAACAATTTAACAGTAAAATCAGTCTACCTCTTTCAACCCACAGGGCTTTGGTGATTCTTCCAGACTACTACTAATGAGAGAACTGAAGCCAAAATCTGTACAGAGTTCAAATGTAACAATGCCTGCTGTGCATTGAATTCCTGTATGCACCACCATGTTATTTATAGAACAAACGGCATTCCTTTTCAAAGGTTAAAATTATGGAAGAGTTTATGCCATCTTCTGGCAAGCCTTGAGGTACAGTGTCATAAATACTGCCACTGACTAATCCTGTAACAAGCAAAGAGGGTTTTTTTTACTTTCTTGCAGCCAGAACAGTTCTGAAGAATAAACTGCCTCTGCCACAGAAAAGAATGCTACCATTCTCTGCCAAATGCAGGAGGTTTAGGAGTGTATCATACATTATATAAACTATGCCAGTAATTTTCCTGCCCTCAAGAGCCAACATCAGGTCTGAAGGTCACAGTTCATAACAACTCCATAACTTTTAATCAAACCAGATATTATGTAACAGTGCTTTCCAGTAATTAATATTCTTCTAATAAACTGCAGTATAGCAGAACATGTCTAGGAACAAGGTATGAAATGGTTTTGATTGGTATTTCATTAAATATTTTATGTGGCTACACTGAACATGAATGATTCCCAAGCAAACCAACCAATGGTAACACATTGTTTACAAAAGCTTTAGTATTTTAAGAAATAATTCAACTTTCTAAATAAAAGTTCAAGTGGTTTCCTTACTACTTATTATGGCAGTCAGACTTACTTCAAAGCGATGAGCTGTCCCATCTGAAAGCTTCATCATCATCAGAATGGATGGCTGGAGTGCACGGGCCAGTGAACTGAAATTATTTACATCATTAGTATTACAGCAGTAGAGATCAGCAGTGTGATGAGTACAGCATTGCACATTAACAATTTTAAATGTTAATGTAGGCTTTACACAGAACATGAGTAATTTCAGTCACAGAGTCTGGCTGGAAACTCATGAACACAAGAGCTCTATCCAATTTACCTCGTTAATAGTTTAGTAACAGTGAGTTTAGGAGCATTTTCATTTTTACATAATTGGCTTAGTGGAACTTTGATAGGGATAAGAGCTGACCAAGCACTGCTATTAATAATGCCATTTTCTCATGCAGTTTACCATGTTGCATTAATCATTTCCATCCCTTCATACGTTCAACTGCCACCTCATCTGGGGAATCAACCTCTTCCAGGCTTTATCCCGAATTTGTGTGTGATTTTATTTGATGATCCAAAGAAGGGAAGTGAGTCATTCTTGTGCAGCTTCCATCAAGTGATGTTGCCAAAGCCTGCTCAGGTACAGACAGGTACTATAGCCCAAAGCTGCCATACCTCCCTGCACAGGCTGTTGCTGGATGACAAACAAGAAATCCCAGGGGGAAGATAAACTGAAAATAAAACTAAAAGGAAGGAAAACAAAACAAAACAAAACAAAAAAAACCCCTGTAATGTATTGCCCCGGTGCTGTTTGGAAAACAAATTATAGGATTTGATTTCAGCTTGCAAGCACTGTGCCTGAGGATGTTCATCTGGACATTTTGCTCTCTTATCATAGATTCTTCTTCTACAGAGAACCTGCACAGTGCCTACAGCACTGCTCATCAGAAAGTCACCTGAACTAGTAGCTTGTGGCCATTCCGGTTTTCTCTTAGGAGCCTTTTTTTCTTGATTTCAGGAAGATAATCCCTGATTATCCACAGGCCTCTCAACTCTGGCACCAAACAGACTGCACTCTCCCAGATGCAGGTATTCAGACATGCAACATGAAGTCACTCATGCTAAGAATTTACACTATTATCAAAGACTGGATCATTTAATTTCTTTCAGCTTGGTCTGTCTTGGTTAGAACTAGACAGAGACCAAACAGCACAGACAACAGGTTTCTGTTTCCTTCTGTCTCTAGCCAAAGATCCATCCCGCAGATGCCTCTGTTGTTTACTCCAGACACAGGCAGGATGATCTCAAAGGCTTTTACTCCTGTTTTGTGAAAGAAACCAGAGGTAGTTCAGTGACCAGTTACATAACTGTGGCAGTAAAGGTGCTGTCCTGAAACCTCTTTTTGTAAAAGCAGAGTACAAGAGATGGAAAGTCATGTAACATGTGCAACAAATGATGGCCTGCTTGAGAAGTTGAATAGGTGAATACTCTCCCCTTTTCCAGTGAAACTAAGAGCTTGCCTAGCTGCTTGAGGCTCAGTCTAAGTTATGCCATCATCATCACCAGGACCTGTGGATTTGTATCAGCTCCATGAAGTTTCAAAATGAGAGACTCAGACTTTGAGTGAAATGTTTCCAGCAGTAAAGTGTACATTCACTGACTTCTACACTCTTCAGAAAATTCCACCTGTATCTTAACTGTTCAATGCTGCCTGCCAATCCCTAATAGCAAGGCCCATTTTGACCCCATTAAAGTGTTTAAGCAGCACAAGAAATCAGCTTAATCTGAGGTAATTTCAGGGATGTGCATGATTCTCTTTTATACCTTGTGGATATAGCTACATCCACTCTCCACTTGAAGTCCTGGATACTTGGTAGCCGACTTCTTTGGGTCAGAGCTGTGCCTTCAGTAGTGGGACGCCTGAAGAGTGAATCAGAAAAAGGAGACTGGAATGTAAATTCATAAAAGAAGAAAAAATCTAAAGAGAAAACAGGATTCCTCAATACAAACCTGTCCAGAATGTTTCTCTCCTACATCTGTCCTCACTTAAAGAGGTCTGAACAAGTGGAGGTTTTGTGGATTTAAGACAGCTGTGCTCATTACCCTCTTTTCCTATGCTTAACTATGGTCCATGATGAAAACAGAGACCAAGTCACTGTGTGATTTTATTAAACTGATGCCACTGTAAAGTTTACTAAGAGTCATTGTGGTGGCTGGCATACCTATTATTTCAATTATATGCAACTGTGAGGCATAGAAAGGGACCTGTAAATTTATCTTTACCTTCATGCAAATCCAACAGGAACAAGCAAGCAGAGACAAGACAGACGACTTAGGCAAAACAGTTGCATAAGGCCACGGTCCTCCTTCAGCAAAAACCATCTAGTACTGGCAAGCAGCAGTGTTTTAAAACATAATAATATTAATGTATTGAGTGTATTTTGAAGAATACTTAAAAAATACCCACGGTGGTTCTTGTTAATTGAACATAATTTACAAACTTTAAGTTCCTTACGTAATGTCCACTGTCAACCCCAACACAACCTTCCAGATTTTTGCCTTGTCTAATGTGTAAGAAGCCAAGAACTTAATTTGTTACTCATATTGCAGGAAGAATCAGGCTGATCAAGCCCTAGTTTATTTCTGTGTGGAAAGACAGTCAACAGCAATTAAACTTCAGATGGTTAATAATCTTTAAAATTTTAACAGCATCCTAAGTTCTGGATAACTAAATGACAGATGTGATACAAATACATAATAACCATTCATTTTTAGATATATATGCAGAAATAATTTCAGGATGAGGTCACTGAGCTGGTCCATCCAGGAGCTGGACTTCTGGACTTTGTGTTACTTTTTTTTTTCCTCTCTAAGTATCCCATGTCCCTGGAAGTTATTTACA
>JAHLSL010000017.1:24940336-24950397 GCA_025920805.1 Petroica traversi
TTTTTTTTTCCTCTCTAAGTATCCCATGTCCCTGGAAGTTATTTACAGTACATTTCAAGGCTACTCCAGCACTTCCACTAAAGGCAGGATAAGAAACACTACATCCTTTATTCATGTTACTGAACATAATCTAATTACAGACTTTGCATCAGAAAGGAATCCTCTCTGAAGAAATCAAGCACTGTAGGAATGGCAGTCTAACATCACTACTAAGATTCTTGTGTGCAAGTTTGCTGGTGCCTTTGGAAACTGCCCAGAAAGATTAATGATCTGATAAGGTACACAGGACTGACAGGCTGAGATCCTCCAACTGTCCTGCACTCTGCAAAGGTGGTATAAAAAAGAATTTATCTCTTTGGCAGGGGGGTTGGGTGGTGGCAGAAGTGACACACATTCCTAATACCAAGGTAAAGGAATGAGCAAAAAAAAGTAGATCAGCTGGTTCTTACTCACTGTCAACTCCTGGACAGGAAGTAGGTCACCACAGCTGGGTGCAGCCATGAGGAGCTGGAGTCCAGAACAGTCATCAGCAGGATTAAACAATAAGAACAGGCCTTTCCCTCAGTGCAGAGCTGCTGCCAGAGTATTGCTTAATTTGGAGACACCCTAAAAATAGCCCCTCTGCTACTGTTTCCTTAAGACATGTGAACTCCCATCAATGGAAGTCAGCCCATTCAATGAAGCACCAGCAGTCTGGGGGAAGAAAAGAGTTTTAAAAATAGAAAGATACTCTATTTAGCAGAGGTGGGAAAGGTCACAAATTATGACCTCCCAAACAGAGGGGAAGCTTCTGAATATTGTTGAGAGATGGCATTTCTGTGGTCAAACACAAAGCTTTATTTCTGGTCAGGACTGCACTTCTGTAGCATTCTCCCAGGAAGAGTCACAGCTTCTACAGCTTAGTTTAAGCTTCTGTCAGGACCTTCCCAACTTGGACAAGACCATAAGAACTGCAAGAATCCTGTAAAGATGACAGAATGTGCATAGTGGACAACATGCATACAGAAATTACACAGGCTTCTAATCAAGCCCTTGATTTCTGAGAGGAATAGCAAAATGAAGCAGAAAAAACTCAATGAATCTTATATCCAAAACCTACAGCCTATAATTACATTTTGTAAACACTCTGTGCCAGCAGCTGCAATGTACTGTCAGCACATTGTGCAGAAGGCAGAACATGAATCAGGTAGAGACTATTCTAGAGATCATACAAGCTGTGGTGGAAAGATGACACACCTGGTGACAAGAACATCACCTGCTAAAGGATGCAACAGAAGAGCACTTGAAAAAGGAAGATTAGAAAACTTGGAGCAGCAGCTGATCTCACAGTATCAAAACAAGTTCTGGATGGATCCCTATGCACATAACAAGATGTGCCTAGCAGGCCACTGAGCTGGAAGGCTGAACAAACTGGTACGTGTGAAATGCTGAAAAATGGTACACAGAATGCACCCTCCAGGTAGAAATTAAAGGTACACCATTAGAAAAAAGAAAAAAAAAGTCTATTTATTATAAACATTCAGAGATGGGGGAAGTTAGTGTTATCCTTTTCCTTAAAAACCAGTTTTAATTTCATGTAGTTATTTGATGGTGTTAATGTGGCAAGTTTTTCTTTCAGTCTACATATCTTGTTGGAACTGTGGGGACACAAATACAAATGCCAGATACTTCAGAGCTGTTGTTCCATGAAAAGAACTCCAAAAATAAGATGCCAGGAAAAGTATTCAAAATGGATTTTTCTGGGTTATGTAGCTCATACTGAATTATTGAATTTTTGATCACATGCTAATGCATCTCTTACCATCACAAATATATATATTTACAACTCAATACGCATATGTATGATTCAGTGTTACATTTAAGATTGTAGAAGCAGATGTGTCTAAAAATCAAACCTGAGGTGCTCTTCTCTGGTCTCAAAACACAGAGCAACACTACAGTGGATAATCACAGCTTTCAAAATGAGAAAAAGCTAGATTTTCCAGCATTGTGATTTCACAGTAGAAAACAGACAATCATGCATGCTTCAAATTACATCTAAATTTATCTTCTTTCCCTACTGCAAACAATATTTCCACTTTGCAACCATGAATTTTGCATTCTTAACACCTATAATTCAAACAGAAGAGCAAAAAAAAGATGAGAAGACTGAATTTATTTTTACTCCAAGAACCTTTAGCTGTAAGCCAAGATCTTAATCAAAGAAATGAAAAATATTTTTAACTTTCGTAGCAGCACTCAGACTCTTCAGGGTAACTGAAATACCACAACTATGATTATCTGGATTCCATGCAGAGAATCTGGAGCAGCATTGGGTTAATGATGTTATGTGCTGAGTGACCTCAAGTTTCAAGAAGGAAAACTGGAATCCCAGTGTATCCTGAGTTGGAAGGGGCCCACAGTGATCATCAAAGTCCAACTCCTGGCCCTGTACAAGTTTTGCATATTCAGAATGTTCAAGAAATTTCTAGATGTAGAATAGGGTAAATATGGTGGAACAGAGAAGCTTCTAGAAAAAGGGAATCCAAAGAATGGACAAAAGAGATGTGCAGTTTAAAAAGCTCTCAGTTTAGAACTTCCTCTAAAGTTACTGAGGAATATTGCTTAAAAAGTGAATTATAGCAGGCAGAGCACTTGATATCTCATATGTGTTGTCATCAAGTCACCCAGTGAGAATTCCCAACTGAACTGTACGTTAAGACTTGAGAAATGCTATCTGAGAAAGCTGCCATGAACCAGAGCATGTGGAGGCCTTATGTAGCCTGCCTTTTTTGCTATAACCTGCAGTGATGATGATGGCAAAAATGAGTAATTCTGCACTGCATTTTTCATCTGTAGGTATTGATCTACCTCACAGTCTAAAAACTGATGAACACAGAAAAACTGAAAATTGGCAAGAAAGCTACTTAATGCATGTATTGCCATGCATGATGGGCATCATACTGTGCTGAATCAAAATAATGAAACAAGTCTTGCTCTCATTAATTTGGAAAATATTGCTGTTCCTTCAAAATACCAAGGATTTGTCAGCAGAGCTCTGCTGCACAATGAAGACACTAACCTGTTACCAAAGACTACACTGGAGAAGTCCACAATGAAATCTTCTGGTATTCTGAAAGAGAAGAGCAAGACAAAACAGTTAGGGGTTTTTTTTTGTGACCACAGCTATACAGCCTTATCTGAAAAATCCCTAAATCTATTAAAGAACATAAAAGATGTGTCAACATTTTCCATCTTCCATTGCTTAAAATTTCCAGCTCTTATGTAGGTACTTCAGCTCTGATTCAGACGGGGCTCTCAAAAGGAGACTAAAAAAACCTATGTTTACACATCAAGAACCCTAAAATTGTATTACAGCTTCCTACCTTGTATGCAACAGTGTATTCCAAAAGAACCCAGTGTTTGCTTAACTTCTCTCAGTACAGTCAAGAAAAATTTTACTGATGGCTCTGACGAGTGTAGAAGGCAGGCCAGCAATGCATACTTTCAAAAATCCCAGACTTGCACGTTTCATTTCACTTTCACTTCAAGTGTAATAAAGACAGAAGGAATTGCAACCTCAAAATTCAGAGGCCCTTGTAACTAAGACTACTTACAAAAGGAGCATATGTGGGGACTGGTTGAAGAGACTAACACACTCCATCCACCCTACACCTCTCCACTCCTTCACTATTCCTCCAACACTGCTGCCGCCTTACAAACAAGCTGCTGTTGATTTTCAGTTCAATAGATCAGGCTGTGAATTGCAAAGATTAGAGAACAAACACTATCCATTCAGCTGCATTTGCCACAGGGACAGTAACCTCCTACAGAGAGGCAAGTTGGACAAGTGAGAGAAGTCACTACTGCTGCTGCCACAGTTAAATCCAGCACTCACCATGAATCAGTGCCCAGAGACATTGCTCACCAGTGGCTTGAGACACACAGCAGTGTATCTGAGAAAAATCAAAGCAAACAAGGAAGTTATCTGTCCTAAAGAGCTTACAGTGTCTAATGACCAGAGAAAAAACAACTCATCAACTCACACAGTGGGAAGACGAAACAGCAGTTACTGCAGCTTGAATTCATAAAGGAAAAAGTGGGGTTAAACTACATTTTTAAGTGGTGCTTGATAAAAAGGAATTCATTTTAGCAAGCAATAGAAGAGTGCTTTTTTGGCTGCAAGAGTCTGTCTTTCAGAAAAGACAAGACTATTTCTGCAAACATTACTTATACTTTCATGCAAGTGTATCATTTAGCCCATCCTGACACTGACTGGATATCCTGTCTATGTAGTGGAATAGCTGGAGACAGGGGGCTGTAATATGATTATGTTGACACCTAACACAACACTTGCTTGACTCAAGAGCAAGGGTTACTAAAACAGAATCATTAACACTCCCTTTGAGTTTGCATTATTTTTGCTGCTCCGTCAATGATTTTGCTGAAAATTCTATTCCTGGCTCAGGCAACACACATGAGGCCAGTCACACACAACACAGACAAGACAGAACATGGCACAGTTCAGCCTGAACTACAGATGGCAATCATTTGTCAATGGAACATTCAGAAGAAGAAACTCAAAGGGAAGAAATTTGTGAAGATGTCTCAATCCCATGTTATTGACTTGAGTCACAAAGTTATTAATGCTTGATTAATGTGAGGGGAGTGAAAAAAATGCACCCACAATTTAGTGTGAATTTATTCATACTGGCTCAGCCACTCAGGCTAAGAAATAGGGAATTGCAACTCTTTTAAACCAGTAATATTGATCTAGTTAATCAGAAGTGGTTATGTATTCCAGCCTCTCTCTTCATCAGTCAGGTAACTCACCAGAAAATTGAGAATTACAAGATATTATATGGGCAGAATTAGCTCAAGATTCTTTCACTGAAAGAAATAAAACAGAATGCAAGAAGTGAAAAAAAAGGTTACAGGATACAGAGCTCAAACCTTTTAAAAGAAGACAGAACAAACAAGAGGGATATAGGCCCTTTTTCTGACTTAAAAGACAAAATACCTTCCCAAACACAGGATGCAAATAATGCCAAGACACCACTGTTCAACCACTGTCATGTTCTTCATGCACTTGTTCACAGAATGGCCACTGCAGCAGACTAAGTGACTGAATGTAATTGCTTTGCAAACAATCAATTATTTCATCTCCAAATGCAAGCCCATTGCAAGATGTAGGGAATGACATTTCCTAGAGGAACTGAAGGTGCTAAAGGTGCTACCAAATTTCTGACTATCACAGTTTGAGAGTAGAGTAAGCTATCAAGTCTCCTAAAAGTTTAGCCACAAGGTGAAGAGAGCTACTCACAGCAAGTAGGACTGTCAGAGATGGAAGTTAGGAAGAGTCCCAATACTGTGAGAATAATGGGAGCATAGCAGCAACTAGTAGTACATAAAACACTCAAGTCTGCAAGCAGCACAGATGCAGTTACCTAACTATTGCTGCTAGATCAGCCATATTAACCAGAACAGTAAGATAAAAAAGATTCAACAAGATATAAAAAACATTGTCCAGACTGGAAAATGTCTGAGTAAAATGTATAAATAAACCATTAAGTGAGGGAAAAAAACCCCAAACACAACTGCAGTCAAATGACTGCAGTGTCATTTGTGTCAAAGTGTGGCCAAATGACAAGGGCAGGGACCTGAGAGTCTGCATTTCTAGCCACAGCCAGCCCAGACAGTGACTTCTGACACTCCTACACCAACTTTCTCCACTGCTCAGAAGAGGAATATTCACCCAGCCCCAGAGAATTTGGCATGGAGCTTTTAGTATTCTTCATTTTTCGGTAATCAAACTTGGCACTTTCTGTGTGCGCCTCAAAAAACACCAGCTCCCACTGGGTCAAAAGCACTTCATCAGTTTCTTACTGACCTACTTTAACCTGGGTGTGAACTCCATGATGTGGCAGAGGCAGCAGCTTGCATTTGAGCTCTCAAGACAAAAGGAAGGCTGAACTCCAGCACTGAGCTCCAAACAAAACTCTATGAACTTGCAAGGCACCTTTCACCTGGCCCAAATGACACCTTTCATTGATTACATCCCAATTACATTCGCAGTTTTAGTTTGACTGAAGTTGCTCATAAAATAAATCATACTTATAACTTAACTGCTTATGAGGAGAAAGCCAATGTACATGTTAATGGACAAATAAGGATGAAAAAAGACAGAATTAGAATCACATCTATTCCTCCTAGGTAGCAATCGGAATGTTAGAGAAATATGTGAAAATAGTATTTTAAAATAATTAAGCATTGGTGCAAAGATTTCTCTACAGAAGAAAACATAAACTGCTGTTATTCTCTCATTGCTACTGAATACAGGAATAAGGGCAAACCTATAAATATAACTAGCATCTGATATCTAGCTTTTAGGATATGATCCCTTCAGAGACACTCATGGCAGACTGATACAGATTTCGGCAAAGGCTGTAAAAAAGGTCATGATTTCTTGGGTAATGGGAGGAGAAATCATAGCTGAACATGCTGGTAGGGTTTCATGAGCATTATATCATTGACCTTTCAAAGAAGGGAAGAAGTAGGGCAGTCCTTAGCTGCTGAAATGCTACCACTGTCTTACCAAACACCTCAAAATATATTGCAGGGCAAGGTGAGGATGGCAGAGAGGTCATTCATACTTGCATAACCTACATTACAGACTAAATCAGACCATTCTCCCCAGCAGGTGAAATAAAACTGCTCAAGCTCAGTGCTAAATCAAGTCTTACACAACACCTGCTTTTTTACTCTGGCTTTACATGATGTTTGGCAACAGATGTATTATGTGGTATTTACAGGTAATTTTTATATCAACTTTTTTTGTGTAAAAAAGTGATTTCAGGGAAGCAGTTACATAAAAGCCATGAAAAAACAAACACGAAAAGAACTGGTATAAACAGGCATACCTGAGCTCCTTCAGGTCTTCCTTAAAAACCTGAAAAGACAAGGAAGATGAAATTTTACATGACATAGTCTTAAATGATAATTTCTTACCTACTGAATCAATAGTGGTTACTTATTTGGTACCTTTCCCCAAAAATTTTAGTCTCGAGTGCCAGTAGTTTTGAAATGACTGGTGATATACTGAAAAAAAATTTCAGAAGTGTTCAATCAAGATGTGATTTAAAGACCTAAGTATCTTGGAAGCCTTTGTTTTTCCAAACAATTTCTCTGCCACTTCTTTTGTGTAGCTATTCAGAAACATTTTTCTTTTAGAGTGCCTATGTGCCCTTATTCTCAAATACGTTTTGTAGTAACTTTTTTAAACTACTACAAGAAAAACGAAATGGCAAAAGATAAGGTCTGAATATTAAAAGCAAACTTCCACTACCTTTCCTGCAATATGGGAGCTTTACCAGTATGCCTGGGTAAATATGGAGCTGTATTTAAAACAAGAGGTACTGGAAACTCAGAAGTGGTTCACTCACATAAGGTGAGAAGAAAAATGTAAGGCAAAGGAACATGAAAAATGAAGAAAATAGCCATGAAGAAGGGATATAGGTTGGGAACATGGCAGGTGTATACATATTCTTACCAAACAACCACAGCATAAGTGAAAATTGCACTTTCTTCCAAATGCCACTATATTGTTCAGGCCATAAGACCTTCCTTCCTCTATGGCAGAAATATGAACAAAGGCAGGCAAACAAATATGAGAAAATAAAAGTATGGACAAAAATGAGTGGTATATGTGAATACCCAGTAAGAGAGAGTGTTGATGTCTACAAAATAACATTTTGATATGCTTTCTTTGGCAGTTTTAATTTATGAGTGAAAACAAACATGCACAATAGACAAGATGTTGAAGCAGAAATAGATACAGGAATCTTTATCCTAAATTTTAAATATTTTTTCAAACAACTCACTCTAAATCTACCTAACAAGTGAAATGATATGTTCCAGATTTTTAAGTTTTTTCCAACAACCTTAACTTGGAGTTCCATTTTTATGTGCAGCTTCCCACCCAGGCAAATGAGATTTAGATGGTGATTTGTGTCTGATGCAGCTTTTACCTTATCAGGGTTCCAAGCACTCCCAGAACTTACTTCTTGTTTGAAAGTTGATAAGGGGAGTCTCAATGCTTCTCGGAGGAGGGTGTACATGCCAGAAATGAGGAAAGCAAGTTGCTCTTCTGAGAGATTAGCACTTTCTGCAATCAGCCTGACAGATTCCTTGCAGTCTTTTCCTTCCAATGCATTAACAGTGACTGTGAATAGGAAAGCAAAGCAAGATCCTTAATTTACTCAACAGCATAGCTCTTGATTTTGATGGTGAAGCCACCTTGAGAAAATTCTCACTGCAGGGTGTAGCCTCACAGACAGAAATAAATCAATCATTGAGACAGTGTAGCAGAGCCTGCAATACCCCTGGCTAGATAACCCTCAGATACTGTAATATGCAGTTTTTACATTGTGAACTGTGCAGGCATATGAACCTGCACCTCATTTTTTTACATTAGTAATTGTTTAGCAGTAGAGTAACAGCAACAGTCTCGAAAAATGAACTTGGTGCAAATGCAAGAGCAATTTAGATATATGGAGCTGAAATCCATCACATCTTCAAAGATTACAAAATCTCTGTAAGTTCAGAGGCAGAACTGCTGCCCTGCAAACTGTGAGTCACAGGCCAGCAAGAGCAGACAGTGCTGGGAGATTTGTGCCAGCTCTGCATAACCTGGAGAGAGGCTGTGCCCAGCCACTGCAGGGGGACCTGTGCTGGGTTCACTGCCCTGGCTCCAGGCAGTCTCTGTGCCCCCACTATGGGAGGAAGCATTTATTGCACCCCCAGAATCAGGTGGTAATTTACCCCAAAATTAAACCCAGACAGTCAGGCTTCCTGGCACTGATAAAGCTTTTCAGTCTCTGTGTCCCTGCACTAGACAGCAAATATGGTTCAACATGTGTATTTACTTCTGTCCCAAAGGCCTCTGCCTACACATAGCTTTATTATTTCAAGTATTACAAGGAACCCCTGAATATATTGCTCTGTTTCTGCTACTGAGCAGCAACACTTTTAGAGACAAACCAACTACAAGACGCTTTGAGTCCTTTAAATCAAAAAGAAAATCCCTGACAGGATGTTAGCTGAAAGAACATGCCAGGGTCACACCGTGCTGGGCAGCAGCTACCCTCCAGCAAGCTGTGCTTTTGCTCTGCTAATCAACTATTCCATTATCCCATCATTTACATATCCTAATTTACTCAACTGTGTTACTTTTGATTTTGATGGTCAAAGATGCCTTGAGAAAATTCTCACCACAGGGAAAAGCCTCACAGACAAAAATGAAATCAATCATTGTCGATCTTAGAGCCTCAATCTCAATAGGACACCTGCACCTTGGGGTTGCTGTCCTGTCTCCTGCACGTTATGACCACGGGGCCTCTGACAGTGACTGGGCTGCTGCCTCGGGGACACAGAAATGAGAGAGGAATGACTTTAACAGCACTCAGCATGGTTTGGGGGTCACCCACAGCTGCAGAACACTATTCCTCATTATCATGGATTTCACAGAATTGCAGAATACAATGAATCAAGCCCCTCATTTTATTTAAAGCTCGGCTCTAGCTTCCTGCCAGGAAAAGCAATGGGAAGTGGCCTAGGAAGCTGTCACAGAATCACAGAATGCTCTGGGTTGTGATGGACCCAGAAGAATCGTCGAGTCCAACTGAGCCCAGCACAGGACACCCAAAAATCCCACCGGTGCCTGAGAGCGTTGTCCCAACACTCCTGAACTCTGTCAGGCCGGTCCTGCGACCACTTTCCCAGGGAGCCTGTTCCCATGTCCAACCACATTCTAGGGGAAGAATCTTTTCCTGATACCTAACCTAAAACGCCCTGAAACGGCATTATGCTGTTCCCTCGTGTCCTGTCACTGGTCACCAGAGAGGTTATCAGTGCCCGTCTCTCCGCAGCCTCCCGTGAGGAAGCTGTAGGTCTGCCTTCAGTCTCCTCCAGGCCGAACAGACCAGTGAAGTGACCTCAGTCGGAATGGCTTCCCTCTAGGCCTTTCCCCATGGCCGCTGCTGTCCTTTGGAAGCTCTCTAAGAGCTGTCCTTGTCCTCCCGCGA